>JAXIVH010000043.1:1682903-1684003 GCA_036785325.1 Urophycis tenuis
ACACACACTCGCACACATGCGCGCACACACACACACACACACACACACACACACACACACACACACACACACACACACACACACACAAAATCTCAGCACAAATACACCAGCTGAGGTCTGTTGTTATGAAGTTATGAATTGTCATTTTTTGGACACACTGACAACATTTCAGGAGGAGGAGGAGGCAGAGGAAGAGCAGGGGAGGAGGAGGAGGAAGAGGAGGAGTGGGTGGAAGGAGTTGAGCAGAGAGGAGGGGGGAGTATAAGGAGTAGGCAGGGGGAGAAAGAGAATGAAGAGGAGGAGGAGGTGGAGTAAGAGAGGGAGGAGGTGGAGGATGAAGAGATGGTGAAGGGGAGTTGGGGGACAGGGGGGAAAGGGAGGAGGAGAGAGGAGGGGGAGTATTATGAGGAGGAGGAAGAGGAGAGGGAGGAGGAGAGAGGAGGGGGAGTAGAGGAGGAGGGAGTATAATGAGGAAGGAGGGAAGAGGAGGAGGAGAGGAGGAGGAGAGAGGAGGGGGGGTATAATGAGGAGGAGGAAGAGGAGGAGGGAGGAGGAGAGAGGAGGGGGAGTATAATGAGGAGGAGGAAGAGGAGGAGGGAGGAGGAGAGAGGAGGGGAGTATAATGAGGAGAGAAGGAAGAGGAGGAGGGAGGAGAGAGGAGGGGGAGTATAATGAGGAGAAGGAAGAGGAGGAGGGAGGAGAAGAGAGGAGGGGGAGTATAATGAGGAGAAGGAAGAGGAGGAGCAGGATCTCTGAGCTGATTCACCCCTCCAACAGATAAACTGCCGTCAGGCTGAAGGACAAAACCTTATAGAGCAAAGTCAGAACGTTGGAGTCGAGCAGAAAGCAGCCAGGATACACACACACTGCACCTGTACGGTACAGCACTCCACACAACCCACAGGGTCTTTTCAATGTTGCTTTGCCAAATTAAAAGACAAGCAGAAATAACATCTCGTTGAAACGCTAACGAAAAAAGAGCAAAGTATAGTATTTTGGCCTTTCTCTAGTAAAGAATAAACCAAGGAAGAAAAGTCAGCCAAGGTCATTTTGTGATGTTTAAGATTCTGCTGAAGAAATGACAGCACCTGAAGTTGTAC
>JAXIVH010000043.1:1684203-1686703 GCA_036785325.1 Urophycis tenuis
GTCGAGAGAAGGAGAGAGACAGAGAGAGAGGCGGGTGAGAGAGTATACTCTAGGGCTATTTATATCCTTTCTCTTGGACTTAAATGTTGCACAAAGACATTGGGAGCAGAGAGGGGCTCGGCCATTTTGTAAAAGCTCTGATTCTTCCATGCAGCCAGCAAGGACGACAGACACACACACACACACACACACACACACACACACACACACACACACACACACACACACCCAGACACACATGCACACACACACCCTCTCACACACACACACACAACCACACACACACACACACACACACACACACACACACACACACACACACACACACACACACAGACACACACACACACACACACACACACACACACACACACACACACACACACACACATGCACACACACACTCTCTCACACACACACACACAACCACACACACACACACACACACACACACACACAGACACACACACACACACACACACACACACACACATAAAAACAGACGGACAGACACACGGAAACACACGCATGCAGACACACAGGCGTAATCCATTGAGGTCAGAGAGACTAAAAAGGGTTGAATTGGTTTCCAGCAGGACAGAGGACAACTCCTGGCATGTCCTTCTGGAAACCAATTCAACCCTTTTGTCATTGTAGAGAAACAGAGACCTAGACACAGAGAGAGAGAGAGAGCGGGGACCTAGATGGAGAGACAGAGGGAGTTAGAGTGAGAGAGAGGAAAGAGAGAGGGAGAGAGAAAGAGAGTGAGAGAGAGAGGATGGAGAGAGAGATAGGATGGAGAGAGAGAGAGAGAGAGAGAGAGAGAGAGAGAGAGAGAGAAAGAGAGAGAGAGAGAGAGAGAGAGAGAGAGAGTGAGAGAGTGAGAGGGATGGATAGAGAGAGGTAGACAGTGACATAGAGAGGGCGGTAACTGTCCCTGCTCACCATTGGGAAATCTACCAGCTCCAAGGTTAATTAAACAGTATAAATGAGATCAAGAAGCTCCTCTTTCCGACTCATTAACCAATCACATCGCTTCCTCACAACAGTTCAGCACTCATCTCACCGAGGGCTGTAATTGGCTGTCGATGAACATCAACAATCCAATCAGACTCTCCGCACCGACGCCATCCTGACTGTAGCCCACGGCAACGCGCGTGCATGTGTGTGTGTGTGTGTGTGTGTGTGTGTGTGTGTGTGTGTGTGTGTGTGTGTGGTGTGTGTGTGTGTGCATGTGTGTGTGTGTGTGTGTGTGTGTGTGTGTGTGTGTGTGTGTTTGTGTGTGTGTGTGTGTGTGTGTGTGTGTGTGTGTGTGTGTGTGTGTGAACCTGTGCACCAATGACAGAGGTTTTCCCAGCAACATATAATTATTCCAAGTCTTAATTTGACAGTTCAAAGTTTAAAGACAAAACAAGAGGGACCATTCCATTTCCATGTAACCATTATTTAAACTCATTCTCAGAACTGCTGAAGGTAAATATTGAAGTTCATTATGGTTATGCTACATTTCTGAACAAATGATATTTGTGTTTTAAATATTCATTTTAATACAATATTCTGCATACAATAGAATATTCTGCAATATTCTTCAGACATATTTTATTAAAATGTAAAGTTTTCAAGACCCTGACTATGAGATAGGATGTACTGTATTAGTACAGGACAGTACAAATGTTTAAGAGGAGATAACACCCAATAAGATCATACAATGCCTACAGAGCCTCCCACTTGAGAGGGAAGGAGTGGAGGGATGTCTCCAAGACAAGAAAGGACAAGATGGACGAGAAACGAGGAGTCTGTCCTCTCTCACACCTCTCCCTCTCTCGCCCAATGTCTAACACACCTCTCTCGCCCACACCCTGCTCTCTCTCTCTCTCTCTCTCTCTCTCTCTCTCTGTCTCCAGCACACCTCTCTCGCCCCTCTCTTGTACATTCATCTTAATTAGAGCAGGAGCCATTTACGCTCGGCCGACCCAGAGATTCTCTCGCTCTCTTTACTCTCCTCCACTTTTCCACTTTTAAAATACTTCTGCTACCGTTCCATTCCTCACGCTGATGCAGTCTGTGTCTTGTGTTCCTCTCTCTCTCTCTCTCTCTCACTCTCCTGTTCCCTCTTTATCTCACTTTTTCTATCTCTCTTTTGCTCTCCATCTCTCTCTCCATCTCTGTCTCTCTCTCTCTCTCTACTTTCCTCTCTCTACCTCTCTGTATTCATTAATTCAATGTTATGCAACTCAAAGGGTTTTATTAACATGGGAAACTCAAATTTACATCGCCAAAGCACAAAACAAGTTAAATAAGATGCAAAGCAGTCAAACTAAAGTGAGCTCCTCTTCCTCTCTGCCTCCCATCCTCTTCTCTCTCTGTCCCACAGAACCATGGATACCGTAGACAGTCAGAACATAAATGTTATAGACATTTGCAGCAGACAGACGATGATAACTAAATGCTAAGTGTTTTTTTCCCTTCCCCAGTGACCATTAATGATGTCAGGAGGAGC
>JAXIVH010000043.1:1704203-1719203 GCA_036785325.1 Urophycis tenuis
CATCTATATTAATTCTGTCAGTGAAGCATGTTTACTGCATGGCCCTAATATATATATATATATATATATATATATATATATATATATATATATATATATATATTGTCTCAGAGATTACAAATCCTGGTGATGATACATGAACATCATTACAAATTGTCAATGCTATAAAAACGTAACTGACATCTGGTCACTTTAATGACAACAAACAGTAAGCCTTGTACCATTCCCCCACTCCAGCTGCATGGAGGCCTCTTAATATGTCTTTTGATGCATAATTTTTTTCACTTTGTTTTGAATTCACTGGGCTCGAATCCAATGGCAGAAGTGCTGACGGACACTTAGGGCTCAGCCAATGGAACGGCCTGATCTCCTCGTTAGGGCCAGATGTGGATTCTAATTATAGTCACCAGTCACAATCAGCTTGATCGAAACTCCTACGTTTGCAAGCTTGCACATACACACACATACCCACGCCCACACACACACACACACCCACACACACAGACACACAAACATACACGCGCACACACACACACAGACTATTCCCCATGTAGCTAACCCCATGACAGTGCACGCTCTGTGAGTGATCAATGTTTCTGTCAACCAGGGCTGTAGTTGGGGCGCGCGGGGGGGGGGGGGGGGGGGGCTGGGGCAGTGGGGGAAGTAGGCGAGCTGGGGTGCGGCTGACATTAGCGGACACGAGGTGAACCGCGTCAGTTGGCTACTCCCAGGGTGGTGGGTGGTGGTGTTGGTGGGGGTGACCGACTTGGACGGAAGGAAAGGTCGCCGCTCAGCCTTGTGTGATTAATACGACCAGCCGCCGTGGAGCTAATTGCCAATATCAGCGCATAATGAGGCTGTCGCATAGCAGTAGCTAGCGAGGCTACGCTAACAGGGGAGGGAATAGCGAAGACGAGCGCTGAAGCGAACACAAAATAAACGAAGGAGAAAAAAATAGATAAATACCCCCCAAAAAGTTTGCTAACTGGCGGACACACTGCTGACTAGCTCCAGTTGCTTGTTAAAGGCGAGAGGTCAGCTATCAATTAGATCATATTTATTCAAAAACAGCACAGCCTCGACCTGACGCAGCTAATGACTCACTGCGCGCGTCTCCAAGCGGAGAGAGTCTTCGGAACGGAAATGTCATCGTAGCCTCTGCAACAAACATGACATTTAAACAGACATCTGTTTCCCTGTTCTGTTTCCCCACCAACAGAAAATATTTATCCTCGCCACAGTTACTTTATGTAAATACGGCGGCAAACCAGCCCTCGCTGAATTAGCGGCACGCCGCAACCTAGCAGCGGCGCTGTGAATCCTGATTGGCGTCTCTACGGGGAAAGCCAGGTGGAAAAAAAATAATAATGATGCATAAAAATAAACACGTATATTTGGAAAACTAACTGATTAAAACAGCTAGCTAGAGCATGCGAACAGCAAGAGGGAGTTGGTCCATGTAAACAAACCAGGCTTTGGTGTAGGCGATCGCCCTCCGGTACCTGAACACATGCACACAGTGGGTGCAGCCCCACCTGAAGCGAACCCCCTAGCTGCTCCGGGCTAACGGGTGGAGCCCCACGAAGCTGCCTCTCTACCAGCCCTGGACCCCCTGATGGGATGGAACCCCCCGCCTACAGTTTGGAGCAGCTCAGAGTCCCAGGCCTCCGTTCAGAGTGTAGCTCTTAACCCTGGTGGAATACCACTGCTGTGCCTGAAAGGGCCCCATTCGACCACAGTCCCTACTTGTGATGTCACTGCTACAGTCGTGCTTTAAACAGCTTAGAATGACAAATCACCCTCATACCTGGTGGTTAAATAGGGACCCTTTAATTAAGTACTTAATTTTTACTCTTCATGTCATATCTCTTGAAATTTATTTTTATTTTTTTTTCTGTGTGCTCCAGTTTGGTTGTAATTGCTCCTGATGAGAAACACACCTGGTAGGGGAGCGTTGGAGGCACGCACACAACAATCAATCGCTCAATAAATCAATTCCTCCACACAAACGGAATATTTATCCTTTCTGCTCGTCTTCGACGTCACGGCTGGTAACGAGAGCGTGGGCAGCAAGCCCCTCACCACTCATTAATCAATTAGCTTGTTAGCATCTTGAGCCTAGCGGGCGGCCATGTTGGGTGATTGGATTGGCGGGGTGCGAGCGGTACACTCAGAGCCACACAGACTCAGGTCCCCAGGGCAGAGGAGCCTTCAGGGAGGGAGGAGTGGGGAGGGAGGAGGAGTGGGGAGGGAGGAGTGGGGGGAGAAGGGAGGAGCGGGGAGGGAGGAGTGGGGAGGGAGGAGTGGGGAGAAGGGAGGGAGGGAGCCGAGAGTCAGGAGGTCAAAGAGAGGGGAAAGAAACAAATGAATAGAACAAAAATAGAGGAGAGGATGTGGTGGAAAGAAGGGGGGAAGGGGGGGAGAGAGCGAGGGAGCAGCAAGAGAGATGGAGCAAAGGAGAAAGTGAGCCAGAAAAACAGAGCAAGGGCGGGTGATGGAGAGAGAAACAGCAAGCTAGCAAGATGAAGAGAGAGAGACAGAGCAAGAGAGGGAGAGAGATGGATATGTAGATGGAGAGAGGGCGAGATATATAGATATATACATAGAGAGAGAGAGAGAGAGAGAGAGAGAGAGAGAGAGAGAGAGAGAGAGAGAGAGAGAGAGAGAGAGAGAGAGAGAGAGAGAGAGAGGGGTGAGGGAGTTTAGAACCTAGCCTGGAGCGCTCCAGATGGTGAGGGCTCGTTTTCATCTCCCGCTCAGAGGTCCTGGCAGCCTTACTCCTCTCTACTCCTCTACAGGACTACTCCTACTCCTCCTCTCTACTCCTCTACAGGACTACTCCTACTCCTCCTCTCTACTCCTCTACAGCACTCCTCCTCCCCATCCCTCCTCCCCCGTAGCTCCTCTCTCCTCTAACCCAGGACCCTGTTCCTCTTTAACACCCCTCCACACTGCTCCTCTCTCACCTCGCCTTTCCCCATCGTCCCCATTCCTCCTTCTACTCACTCTCTCTCTCTCCTCTCCACCTCTCCTTAACTTCCCTCCTCTCCCTCTGCTGGACAATAGGGAACTTAGCATCTTAAGAGTACCTTTCATGATAGCCATAGTAACCACACTAGGGTACTTAGCATGCTCATGCTTGAGTAGATACATGTGAAAACATCCGTAATGACGTACATTTAACCAAGCAGAGTCCTGCGTGGTGAAGTGTGTGAGTGTTTCCCGTCAGGTCGCTACACAGGTCGCCCCCCCCCCCCCCCCCCCCCCCACAGCGGTGGGGTGGAGGTGCTCAGGCCTGGCCCTGTGGAGCTGGCTGGTCAGGGGGGGAATGTCTCACTCACCTCCATCGATTGGTGATCAATTGTTGCCATCGACATCTCTCCGAGTTTGGACCTCGTCCTTTGTTCTAATGGGGTAGTGGGGGGAAACTTGGGACTTGGGACTTTTGTTTGAGTTTTGGACTTTGTTTGGGGAAAAAAAAAACGTTCACTCTGAAATGGGGGCGGACAGACAGACAGACAGAACCAAATGAAACCCACTTTGTGTTGTGATCACCCAGAATGTTCTAATGGTCTTTCTGTTTGCCGGCTAGCGGTCGAAAACATTTGCGGCTGTAATTTAAAACCGCTAATTGGATACTCACACTCGCCTCTCTCTCATCATCAACTGCCGGGGAGGGGGGCAAAGTTCAGAACAATGGCCAACAAGTGATTTACAGTCTGGTTGTTTTCCAGTGACAAGCGTTTATTGTTTAAAATTCAATTCAATTTCAATTCAATTTCATTTGTATAGCCCTTAATCACAGTTACAGTCTCAAAGGGCTTCACAGGCCATATATTCATGACACCCCATAACCCTAGCTCCCGAGAGGGTGAGAAAAACACCCTTAATTAACAAGGAACGCAGAGTGGGGATCCCTCTGTCCCGAGATGGTGAGGAGAGCAATGGGGCCATAATTGACATAGAACATTGTAATACAAGCTATGTATTACCAGCATCTTAAAAGAAGGTTCATGCAATATACATGTAGACACACACACACACACACACACACACACATTTTATAACATATGATTATATACATAAGCATTGATTCAACAATTATATGGACACGCCTGCACAAAAAAAAAACCTACACACACACACACACGAAAATACACACACCTGTGTAACTATTACGCACTCATCAAAAATACATGTGTAACAATCTTTCAGCCACTTCCTTATTCCACCCCCTTGGCTTTGATTATACAACACAAACCACCCACGAGGTTCTGAGGAAAACAGGAAACAGAACGAAGTAGCAGAGCACAGAGCAGGTAGACTGGCTGTCGGGTCTCCAGTGGCGCAATAAATACTAACCCAGTTGGATTAGAGGCTCTTGACCTTGTGGAAAACATTTTAAATGAGTTAACTGTGAGGGCTTATAGGAAGAGAGGTCTTCATCCAATCATTGGGTCCACAGAGACCCACTGGAAGGGTGATTGTAATGAGGGGATATACAAATAAATGAGACTAAATGTCTGTCATTGGAATGAAGTGTCACACTGCTGTGGGCTACTTGTGAAGCAAGTGGAGTGGCTGCTAAACCAAGCTGGACTTTAGTCACTTTCTGGAGGGGAGTTTTTTCCAACAGGGTTGGAGGAGAAAGATGGCATAACACTTGAACGACAAAAGGCCCAAAGTCTTACCGACAAAAGGCCCGAACTCGATGGGGTCGTTTTTGCAGGGCAAAAACGACCCCATCGAGTTCGGGGGATATCGACACCATTTTGGATTCTGTGAAAGCTGCTTTCAGGTGTGTGTGTGTGTGTGTGTGTGTGTGTGTGTGTGTGTGTGACTATGAAAATGTTGGTCACATTGAAGGGTTCTACTCTCTATATATTCATGTCATGTACATGAATATATATATAAAAGGTATATATATATATCCATGTACATATACATATATATATTTATTTTTTTTAATATAAAAAAAAAATGGCATATGCATTTTGTGTTTTTGTGCACAAGTAAAGTAAAAAAAGGCAGGATATATGCTATATTATATTAAGGGTACACACTATCTGAAATGCATATATTTTGCAGCCATTGTCGCACTACCTGCATTTCCAACTGAGGGTCCAACAAGAACAAGCTTATCTTTTAGGCCCCCAGTCTGAGAGCTAAGCGACATAGACAGTAAAAACGTACGCAAGACTTTTCCCCATTCTATTAGCATTAGCCAAGCCATCTATCTACTAGCTGGAGGATCATGCCCTCCTGCTCAGATACCTCTCTGAATTACGCCACCTTGTCAAGACCCCCGTCCTCCAACACTCGACCCCCGCAAACTGTTTCCACCTCGTCGAGCCGGTGTCACAAGGACGAGAGGTTTTCCAAATTACATCTTCAGGAATGTCCTCCTACCCAATTCCCAACCGACCGCTACCCCATAAAATGGCCCCCGAGTCGGATTGGAGAGAGGAAACAGCGAGGGTGGATGTTAAACTGAATGGCTCATTGACGTGCAGGAGATGACAGTTAGGAGCAGCAGGAAAAAAGGCAGGGGAAATAACAGACCAAGGCAGATGGATGCTAATAGTGGAGCAGATGTTAGCTTGTTCAGGAGAATAGCTAATAAACTGTTTCCTAATGATTCTGAACAGATTTCTGAAAAAAACAATAAAAGAAATCCTAATTTTCTATCTTCTGTTCAGAGACAGAAGGTGGAAGTTTTACTTTCTATTATAATCTTGTTTTAATCTGTTGTTTACCCCTTGTTAAAAAGTTAGGCTACTGACACAGCCTTTTCTGCGGTGTGTGTTGTACCTGTATTTATGGTGTTAAAAAATAGGACTTTCCTAAACTGTATTATTAGTAGTAATGAAAATTAGTAACAGTTGACATAGTTATAGTTTTTTTTTATGTATTATTTCTAATAAAATATTTCAGGTAATAAACCTTATGTGTTTCTGTAAATCATACCATTTCTAGTTATCTTGTCCAAGTCCCACAGATACAACATAAGCACAACAAAAGTTTACTTCTGCGACTTTGGAGGGAAAATCCCAGGCACAAAACAATAACAATGAGCAATTTTCTAATGACCTTTCTCTGCAGAGGCCTACTAAGAACTCAGCTTAACGTAATCAGGTTTATTCGCATAAAGATAAACAGAATTCCTTTTAGTTTTTGTTTTTTTTACCTTCAACAAAAATAGCCACTCTCAGGCGTATTAATTAGGTGTACGGAAATATATTTTTCATAGTTCCATGCTAACCTCTCCCAGGGTTTTCTGAAGACATTTCTTAACAACAACCCCAGCGTATCTCTTCTACCCCACTCAGTCAGGAAAATAATTGGGGATAATGAGCGGTAATCCATTTTAAGAGCGCGGACGGCGGCGCCGCGCTGCCTTCACGCCGCTGATGCGCTCCCCAGACGGGCATTACAGGGAGCAGCGCTCCTCGCCGGCTAAAACAAAGGTTTAGGACCAGAGAGGATACCCACCAGAGACGGATTAGGACCCCCGCAGGACAGCCCGGATGTGCGGTCGCCTCGGTAAACAGCGAAGGAGTTATTATTGTCATTAAGTTGTAGCGTTCCCACAGAGTAAAAAGATTATTGCCACGTTCCAGGTTTATTCTGCCTCCTGTACCGGTTTGGCGAGGCCCTTAATCAGGTGAGCTAAGTACCCGGTGAGTCTCGTAGCACCGGATCCACCGGTCCTCGCGGGCCCAGGACCCGGGGAGCGGGACTCTCAGCCCAGGCTCAAGGTCCGACCTGGTGTTTGGTTTCTCCTTCACGACATTGTGTCGCAATTGTCCGCTAAATGCTAACGAGAAAGTACACCGACTGTCGCGCTGTTAGCTTCCTTCTCTGGAGAGTGCTGCTGCCAAATTCCAGTACATGAAAATTGGATTCGTCATTAGAAATGGAATTATTCGTGACTGTTTCCATTTTAAGAAAAACAGGTCACTTCATCCATCTTTGAATCCAAGAACATTTTCAATCCTCCCACAGCAGTAAATGGGCTTTTTGCCACCCCCCCCCCCCAAAAAAAAAGTACATTTTTAAGTACGCTACTCAAAACACGGGTCAACATTTCCTGGCGACAAGCTGTCGATGGCGTGCAGCAGGTGAGATCAACGATAGCATCAGCTTCTCATCCATCATCCCCTGCTAAGGTAGGCCAAACTGTCTGACCACCCGCCCGCTCCCAGCCAATCAGGGATGACCTTAACGGCGACAACAAGGACATGGGCGATGGATTACTCGCCAATTTGACAGCATAACAGAGTCACGCCGGCGCGAGATGAATTACCCCGCAAACTAGCCGTGACAAGTGGTGTGTGTGTTCATTTAAAAGTCTGTTTTATGTATTTAACGCTTTGTGACAGCGCCGGCCTGACGGCGTGCCTTTGGGCCTGTTAATTCACGCGTATTACGGCCGGACTCGTGCACATCTCGGTCGCGGTGCTCAGAGAGGCGGCGCCGGGAAACTGTTTTTTTTTCTGCCCTGGCGGTTTGACGACGAAATGATGAGATTGTAGCTGGGATTACTGCCCTCATGGCTGATTGTACGGAGCACTGTGGTGTAGTCTGGTGTGTGTGTGTGTGTGTGTGTGTGTGTGTGTGTGTGTGTGTGTGTGTGTGTGCGTGCGTGCGTGCGTGTTCGTGTGTGTGTGTGTGCGTGCGTGCGTGCGTGCGTGCGTGCGTGTGTGTGTGTGCGTGCGTGTGTGTGTGTGTGTGTGCGCGTGTGTCTGTGTGTGCATGCATCAAGATGGTATGTGAGTGTGTATTTTGCGGAAGAATTGAAAGGCTCACTCCACCAATTTACTGAGGCGTTTTAAAGAGTTTTAAAGATTGTTGAGAGCCACTTTCCAATACAATGAACTTTTGCATGACTTTGTTCTGCCTCCGTTGCCGGTAAGTGCAACAAATACGAATACGTTATGTATAGTTTATATATAGAATAGTTTTTTTGACAATGAATAAATCAAAAACAGCGAGGACTCAACTGCCGTCAGTTTGCAGGTCCGTGCTGTAAAAAGCTTTCCGGATCTTTCCAAATGGCACCGGCGTTTTTACATTTACATTTAGGGCATTGAGCAGACGCTTTTGTCCAAAGCGATGTACAATAAGAACATTAAGTTTTTGTATTCTTACTTCACTTTACCTGCAGTCAAAATACTCTTCCTTCGGGCGACCTAAAATGCTAAAAAGTGATCGGTGGCACCAGTATAACCTCATGTGACTGTTCAGTTTATTTTGGAAAGTAGCATGAATCTCTTGATAAACTCTTTTCCACCAGCAGCAGCCTGAATGTGTTAAATCGATGGAGTGCACATCTAATTGTGTGTTCAAGTGTACAACGTCTGCATGTGCAAGTGTGGAGCGTGTGTGTGTGTGTGTGGGGGGGGGGGGGGTAGAATGTGTGTGTCTGTGTGTCTGTGTGAGGTGTGTGTGTGTGTATAGAGTGTGTGTGTGTGTGTGTAGAGTGTGTAAAGGTGTGTGTGTGTGTAGAGTGTGAATGTGTGTCTGTGTGTGTGTAGTGTGTGTGTGTGTGTGTGTGTAGAGGTGTGTGTGTATAAAGTGTGTGTGTGTGTGTGTGTTTGTATAGTGTGTGTGTGTGTATAGTGTGTGTGTGTGTGTGTGTAGAGTGTGTGTGTTTGTAGAGAGTGTGTGCGTGTGTAGAGAGTGTGTGTGTGTGTGTAGAGTGTGTGTGTGTGTGTGTAGAGTGTGTGCGTGTGTGTGTGTGTGTGTGTAGAGAGAGTGTGTGCGTGTGTAGAGAGTGTGTGTGTGTGTGTGTATAGTGTGTGTGTGTAGTGTAGAGTGTGTGCGTACGAGCGCAGTGCGTGCGGAGTGACACGCGGGGTCCCGTGTATTTAACGCTTGTCTGCGTGCAGACAGGCGTGTGTAAGAGCCTGTGAGAGCCTCTCATCTCATCTCCTCTCATCCTCCGAGGTCATCAGCCACGCCGCCTCCAGCCCAGGGACCCGGCTCACCTCCACGGACGCCCGGCCGTCCCACAGCCTCTGTGGCGCTCTGTCGGTTGAGTCACGGTGGGCCCGGCACAGGGTCCTGATCGATCCCCCCTGTGATGGGTCCTCTGTGTAGACAGGGGCTCGTGTGAATGTATACTAATTCATGTGTGTGTGTGTGTGTGCATCTGTGTGTGTGTGCATGTGTGTGTGAATGTGTATCCAAATGTGTCTGTGAATGTGCTAACAAAGTTGTCGATATCTGTGTGAGCGTGTGTGTGCGTGTGTGTGTGTGTCATAGTGTGTGTACCTGACTCCTGGTCTGTTCCTAAAGCTGTAGTTCACCCTAGTGGTCGGAGTCACAGATCAACCTCCCCCTTCGTGTACCATCTGTACCTCGGTACACGCAACATGGCTGCCCCCAACCGTTGGCCACGCCATGTTAAACACAATGTCCTCTTCCTGATCATGTCCAACCTTCCAGAACCTTCCCAGAAGATGGGACAGACGGAGAAACAACAGCTGAACATCAGTGAAGTCTCTCCTCTCCTCGTTCCACCTCCATTTAGAGGAGCGAACTCATCCCGTTCCCCCGATGTTGTCTGTTTTCTCCTTACTCCACAGCCTCTCGCTGCGCCACTAAGCACAGCCTCGTTGTCACGGAGATCGTTTTATTTGTCTTGAAATGCACATCAGGGGGAATAGTTCTGTTTACCCCTCCGACACACATTATCATGGAGCAGAGGAGACCGGGAGAGAAACACTGACAGGCAGACAGACATACAGACAGCGGGAGACAGGAAGTCAGGCATGAGGCAGGCAGGCAGACAGACAGATGGATAGACAGACAGACAGTTAGGCAGACACAAGAGTGAGTGACAGACATCCCATTACAACCGAGTCAAAACGAATCTGAGAGGTCATGTCCCCCTCCACACATGATACCCAGGCGTCAGTACTCTCCTGGCCCACCAGGAAGTGTCTGCTCTGTCACAGGAAGTAGCGGCGCTGCAGGAGTAAAGCGCAGGGCGGCTGATAATAATTAGCCTCCGCCCCGAGGTAACTGTCAACCTTGAGAGAGACAAAGCCCCCCAAAACACAGGGGGGGGAGACGGCGAGAATAGAGAGGGAGAAAGAAGAGAGAGAGAAAATAACCAGAGAAGGAGAAATCCTTCTTGCAGAGTCGTGGACGTACTGTACATACATCGACTCCACCTGGACCACACGTTGGAGAAGCAGGTCAGTCGGGGGACGCTGGAGGAGCACAATAAAGTTCACGCTTCTCAACCAAGGAGTTTTTTTTCATGTTCACATAAAATCACATTACTGTATATCTAAAAAAAAAACATTGTTTTTTTTATGCGCCGCATGGCTCATTAACCGTTGAGTAAAAACACATGGTGGAAGTGGGCCCAGAAATGTAAACGTTTCAGTGCGTCTCCCCAGAACGGCCCTCGCTCCCACGCCAGCTTCTGCTCACAGGCCGCTCACGGCCTCCAATATGGCGCCATGTTCAAGGTTCAAGGTTCAAGTTTATTGTTCACGTACCAGACAACAACGTACATCATTACCAGCAGTGAGATTCTTGCAGCCCGGAGGAACTCAACTTTAGCATAACAAAATAAAGTAGAATAAATTAAGATATAACACAATAAAAAAAATGAAGTATATGTGCATATAAATAATCACATCTAATCACAGCAGAACAGTGAACTGAGCGGCAGAATGTCCAGCCCGTGTTCCCCTGTACCGACCCATAGGCCCAGATGCTCCTGGGGTCAAAGGTTAAACCACACCCTGATTTGACGAGCAGCTGTTTAGCGGCGCCGAGCCTTGGATCACCTGGCGGGATGCGAGGTGGCGGCCGGAGGGGGAGGGAGGGGAGGGAGGGGGAGGGATGGAGGTCTCCCCCCGTGGTCCCTGTGTGGGCGGGGCCAGGGGCCTGCTCCGTGTCCTTTGTTGTTAGACGGCGCGATGAGGGTGAGCGCTGTTCCAGACCACAGCTTTCATCTCCTGGAAGATCACCACGTCAGCCCGGCCTCCCCCTCTCTCCCCCCCCCTCCCTCCCCCCTCCCCTCCCCCCACGCCTCCGCCACAGCCATCTTCAGAAGTTACATCATCAGTCACGGCCAATTCCACCCCCTGAACCGCCTTGAAAGCGACAAAGTTCAGGAGGGACAACAGGCCGCGTCTCAGAGACGCTCCTGACCACGGCCAGGGGAGGATCCAGCAACAGCATTACCCCAGGGGTCAAAGGTCACGCTTTGATCTCTTCTGCATTTCTAAATCTTTTGAAAACCCCCAAACTTCTGGGCGAGGGGACCGGGCGTCGGGGCCTCCGCTCACGATGACAGACGGAGCCTCGCTGTTACCACGGCAACCGTCACCGGGAGCGATGGCCGTCCGGGCCATCAGAGGAGATGATCTCATAAATCCACCACGTGTGCATAATAGGGCTGTCAGCGCTGAAGGGCCTGATGGGAAAATAAAGCAGACGGGTCCAGATTTTATCCTCCTCGCTGATTACCGCTAAACGCGGCGCGGCGTGTTCCCGCCTAATGTGCACCAGAGATGCGTGGCTGGTTTCCGTGGCGACGGCGTACATTCCATATGTCTCTTTCAATCACCGCCACCGACAACCGCCAGCGCCGATAATTTGATAATATCTGCCGTAATTAATCTGCCCGCCGATCGTAATCAATCCTCACTCCCCGCCCCCCTCATCTGGTGGCCGCGGGCGAGCGGGCGGCTTGACGTGTGTGCTCGGGGGAGATTGGTGTCGCGGCCCCCCCCCCCCTCGCCTCCCCCCCTCCCCCCTCGCCCCTCGCCTGGCAGCACTAATACACCACTGGCTTCGGCCACAGATTGATAATCAGGGTTTATAGCAGTATAAGTCACGGGCAAAAACAATCACACACACGCATGCATGCACGCACACACACACACACACACGCACGCACTGCACGCATGCACACACACACACACACACACACACACACACACACGCACACACACACACACACACACACACGCACACACACACACACACGCACACACACACACACACACACAGGCAGGCACAACCACTCCCAACACACACACACACACACACACACACACACACAACACCAGCGGTAATGAAGGAAGGCGCCATGTGTTGGACAGAGGGTCCGACCGGTGGTCCACGGTCCTGTCGTTGTCTTAAAGGTCAGAGGCTGAGCAGTAAACAGGCACCCCAGACAGGGGGGGGGGGGGGCTCGGGACATTAGATCGTCAGTTTCCTCCCTCGTTGATTACCCCCCGCTAAGTGACATTGAGGTTAAAGAGCCAATCACGGCGCTGCCTTGCTAATTGGCAGTACAATGACAAACGGCCTACCCTCTCTACGGCCCACCTCTCCACCCAAGACAAGGCACCCCAGAACCTCAGCTGAGGAGGAGAATCGGCACAATAATCACCAAACCAACTCTTCACTGACCACACATGTGTTTAGGAGACCCGGTTTGTTTTGTTCTGCTTGTTGATTCATGCCTATGAAGCAGTGTGTACTAATGTATTCAGCTCTTTCTATTCTATAAGTCTTTGTGTGTGTATCTGTGCATGTATTTCAATGTATTGTACTGTCCTTATCGAAGTAGTTATATTTAACTATGTCATTTAACCATCTCTGGATTTAACTGAGTTTGTATTCTCATAATACAATACATGCTGTTCAGCGATAAACCGGAGGTTGGGTTATATTAAAATATTGTTGTAGCCAACGCCTGGAAAGCTGCCAAGGTCAGAAAACTACGATCACCCAGCGGCTCATTAATATTAACCAAGCCTTCACTGCATTCGCTAGTCCTTCTTCATGGAGGAAGCTCCATTGAATATACTGTCAATAAACATCCTTTTCTTGGTATAATAGATACATAATGCATACATACAATATATGGAGTGTAAAACAGGGAACAACATTGGTTTTGTTTAGCAGCTTCCAGGGCCGATACTGCCTGTCTGTCGTGTCGAACACTCAGAGCTTGATTAAGTGACAAGATGAGATGACGGGGGGAATAACTGCACACCTGAGGTCGTTAGCCAGACATGGGGGTAACATCACCGCCTAAGTGTCGACTTAATTCTGACACATCTACATAACCGGCGTGGGAAAAGCGTGAAACTAAGAAAGACTCATCAATGGAAATGTTCTGAACCACTGTTTGGCAAATTGGATTGCCGTTCCGGAGCAGTTAACCATACAATGGACAGGAAAATACTTTTTTAAACATGAACGACTCATATCAGAAGATAAAGCATGTTACTAGTGAGAGAGGGGAGTTTTGTGCAGTTGCTACTTGAAAGGTTCTGTGTTCAATCCCGATGGCTACAGCCTAACCTGCTGGCATCCTTGAGCGTGAATTGTAATGTACCTGCTCCTTAATGGCCTGTCTCTGTATTCACTGTCTAACCCCCTACCTGCTCCTTAATGACCTGTCTCTGTATTCACTGTCTAACCCCTACCTGCTCCTTAATGACCTGTCTCTGTATTCACTGTCTAACCCCTACCTGCTCGTTAATGTCTTGTCTCTATTCACTGTCTAACCCCTACCTGCTCCTTAATGTCCTGTCTCTGTATTCACTGTCTAACCCCCACCTGCTCCTTAATGTCTTGTCTCTATTCACTGTCTAACCCAGGGATGTCAAGCATATGGCCCGCGGGGCCAAAACCCGGCCCAATAGGGGCTCAACCCCGGCCCGCTGGATGAATTTTGAAAGTAAAAAAATGCATAAAAGACACAAACTCGAAATTCTTAATACAATGCTATTCTATCATTGAGTGGGAACCTGTGTGCTTGGTGTGTGATTAACAAGTGTCGGTGCTCAAGGAATATAATATCCGGCGCCAAGATGAGACTCATCATGGCGAAAATACATCTTGTTGAAACCTTAAATCTGAGGTTGTTCATGATATGTTTTGTAAAACGATATTTCATTAAATATGAAGATTACTGTACTTCTTTGCATGAAAACAAAGGAAAAAGCATGGATTATTGTTATGTATAGGTAATTCTGTTGTGATTGCACTAGTGCGGCCCACTTGACATCTCATTAGGCTGTATGTGGCCCCTGAACCAAAATGAGTTTGACACCCCTGGTCTAACCCCTACCTGCTCCTTAATGTCCTGTCTCTGTAGTCACTGTCTAACCCCTACCTGCTTCTTAATGTCCTGTCTCTGTATTCTGAACAACCTGAATTTGAAATCATAGTGGATTTCTTAGGATAAAAGTGTGTGCTAAATGACAAAAGAGTAAATAATACCTAAAAATGCAGTGTTTAAATCCTGGGAGCAGTTAAGTATGAAAGATGTACTAATGTTCTTTTGTGTTCATGAATATCAGACAATAAGAAATTAACATCATAATATCAGACAGAAACTGTGGGTGTCACAGCAGAACAACAGTAATAATTAAAAAGAAATACACATTGGATACTTATCGTTCTTCACAAGTGCTTGTGGAGATATTTGTGTGTGCATCTGAAAGACCCTTGTCAGATGTTTTTGTGGCTTAGTGGATTTGTGACGATGGAGACGATAATCTCACTCCATACTTCCAGTTTCAAAGTAACAGCAACCATTTGTAAGTCATTCTTACTTTTATTCTGGGTGCATTGAGGGACATTTTTAACCAAAGAAAAAAAGCCCTAAAATCCGGACCGTTCCCTGGTAAGCCTACCCATTAGCAGCCCCGCCATCTCTGCTGTCATCTCACCACCCAGCTTCCATCTGAACGCGCCGGCAGCAAATACAGGCTTTGGCGATGTATATAAATATAACATATATAACTTAGATCAATGAGCCAGCAGAAGTCAGCGTCTGGCGGATCGGAACTCTTTTTGGGTCTTGCGGGCGGTAATGAGGAGCGCGAAAGACAACACGCAGCCCCCAGCAAGCTAGCTAGCTAGCTAGCTCTGCAGCATGGCGGCAAGTACAACACGGGGCTAAGGGCGAGATCCGTTTGGGAGGAACAGACAGCTCATGGTTAGCATGAC
>JAXIVH010000043.1:1721703-1761703 GCA_036785325.1 Urophycis tenuis
CACCCAACACACACACACATACATGCCCCACACACACACCTCACACACACACACACACACCCCACACACCCCCACCCCACACACACACACCCCCACCCCACACACACACAGACCCCCACCCCACACACACCCCCGCTCACCCACCGCGTGTTCCATTTTCGCAGAACCGTCGGCAGATGAATGGGAAGAGGGTACGTCTCTGAATTTTCCGGGCCGACTTTAATGTTTCTGAATGGAGCCGTCGGCCGCGATATCGCAGCCCGGCCGTGCCTTCCGACAAATAAATGGTTTCATGTTTGGCAGGAATCGGTGGCGAGGAAGCGATGTATGCTAATCCAAAAAAACGGCGTATCCACTCACTGTGAAATGAAGATAGTTTTTATTGCCGTTCTGTCTATAGACCGACAATGCATTAGATCAAAAGTATTAGACGTATAATAATGACTTGTATTACAGCTTTAAGTGTCTGGCAACTTTGTCTATCTAGTGTCATGATCTATATTTTCAGAGAGCCTAGACTTGGTTTATTTCAGTCAATGTTATTTTGGATATCCAAACACCCAAAACGTTACCATCTCTAACCTAACACCTATACTAAGAAAGTATAAATACATTTTACTGTCCAGATGTTTAATAAAAACTAGGTTGGGCAGTACTCTTTTGTAGCTATTCCAATAATGACACTTTGACACTTTTCACATCACGCTTTGGATAAAATCATCTGCTAAAGGACTAAACGAAAATGTAACACCCAAAGCAAATCATCCTGGCTTTAGCCGCTGACCATTTTAAACATTATATTTGAGTTAATCACAATCCCCCAAATTTCCATCTCAAATTGGTGCGCGCCATCGTGGGAATCTGAAGGGAAGCAGCTCTAATTGTGGTGGTGGTAATGAGATAACGGCCCGCTTGTACAACAGGGACTGGAGAGCGATGCCTGATCTCCATCCAGGATTCCCTTCACACCGGGCTGAAAACCACTTGGTATTTCAGCACGATTCTCCCCCCCTGAATATTCAAAAGGTTATCGGTAATCACAAGTGGTAAAGAATGCCTAATGCGTTCAAAATTGAAACCCCCCTTTTCGAAGTTTCCTCCACGGCAATTGAAATGAATGCTTTTTTTGTTTATACTGCGAAGACTTAAAAAGAGTACAAATAAATTCTGGAATAAATTAATACAACTAAATACCAGTGGCTGCCAAATCTTGTGCATAAGTGAAAACAACAGATGTACAGATACTATTTGATTGTGTCTGCCAGTGTGTGTGTCATTGTGCCATATGTATGTGTCTGCTGGTGTGTGTGTGTGTGTGTGTGTGTGTGTGTGTGCGTGCGTGCGTGCGTGCGGTGCGTGTGTGTGTGTGATAGTCCAGATAATTAGGGTGGTGCACAGGTCACGACAGTGAGCTGATTTTTGGCCCATTTCAATCAACCCTCAGTTACCCTCAGCTGGAAACTACACCTACCCTCACCCCCATCGTCCTCCCCCTCCCCTCACCCCCACCTCAAATTAAAATACATGTTCCTGATAAGATGTTCAGAGCAATGTGTCATGTATCACTTTATCCTCAACTACTCTGGTTTAGGAACATTAAAGCAACACACGCTTTCCAAAAAAGAAGCTTTCATGTCCTTTGGCCTGGTACGACTCGGCTCGCTAAACGCTGGGGGGGGGGGGGGGGCGCTCTTCTCAATAACTAAATAAAGATCTGGCCACGCTGAATGGGCTCTATTTCAAGCATGGTGTATTCCTCCCGTTGGGGCGCATTCGGGGCAAATGATTCTTCACTTCAACCCCCCTCTCCGACAGATATCTGATCACTATTTTGTCGCATTTGAGACCAAACAAGACGTAATCATTGCTGCGTCTGAGCAGGTTTCCCGACCACGCAGCCGATTGGTGGGCCTGGGAAGCTTGGGCTTGGAGTCTTCCAGCAGTCCGCTCAAGCTAACGTGTTTAAGGCAATCTGCTGGCTCCACAGAAGCCGAACAAACTCAAACAGTCGTTTTTTAACAAGATATTCCCAGCTATGATTTATTCTGATGGGCGCATATACCGCAATGCTGGAGATATTCATGTCCAACGCTATCTTGTGAAAACACAAAATACTTCTACTGCTGCAGTTAGGCTGGCTCCACACCTTCTGTCTCGCTCTCTGTCTGTTATGTTCCTTCTCTCTCCCGCTGTTTTTCTTTCTCTCTGCCGTTCTATTATCTCTCTCTCTCTCTCTCTCTCTCTCTCTCTCTCTCTCTCTCTCTCTCTCTCTCTCTCTCTCTCTCTCTCCCCCCCCTCTCTCTCTCTCTCTCTCTCTCTCTCTCTCTCATCTCTCTCTCTCTCTCTCTCTCTCTCTCTCTCTATCTCTGTGTTGTTGGTTTTGGCTCGTAGTGCCACCAAGTGGTTGGACTGTCGGATAATGGCGCCGCAGTGTGAGTCTCTCTCTCTCTCTTTCTCTCTCTCTCTCATGCACATGTGTGAGATTCCGTGGAAGTGGTCAGTGTGTTTGGAGCTCAACCAATTTTACTCACCAAGCTTCGATCATTAACAGTTTTGAACTCTCGTTCAATCACTGTCACACGCATTGTTTGTCCAGCACAGTTCTGTGTTTAAATAAGAAGTACAGCAGCAAGCAGGAGCCTGGTGGCTGTTTGGGCCCAGAAAAGACTTGAGAAGTAGTTGCGTGTTCTGACATGGGATAGATAGATGGGTAGATACTTTATATATCCCCAGGGACATAGGAGAGTAGTGAGGCAGCATAGTGCCAAAGCAGCCACTAGGATGAATCACGCTGTAGATATGTTTCTGAATCCCATAGATTATACTTCACCAACATGGCATCGTTTTAAGAAACACTCACTTGAAGTGTTTCCATTTACCAAGAATCAGGAATATCAGAGCTTTGGTATAAAAATGACGTAATCAGAAGAAAATACCAACAAAATATTAATATTGGATATCTGAGGTCGAAAAGTGTTTTTAATTTCCCTGCCACCCCAATATTTTTCATATTTCTTAAAGGGGAACCATAAAAACTGTATTTTGAGTAATGCTTTACTCAACTCAATGCTTGATATGTGTGTTGTGAAGTAAATGTCTGACACATTAACTCAGTTTACCCTAATAGTTGTGGAAAAAGTTTAAAGTGTAAAAGTAATCAGTCGATGTTGCACACGTTAAACTTACACTTCATTTGCACCAAGGTAAAATTTTCACGGCTTTAACCGTCAGTTCAGCCAATCACAATCAGGTATGTTTGTGGTAGTCACCATGGAAACTGTAAATGTTGTAGGATATGGCGTATATATAACAGAATATTTACATTTCTCAACACACAGTCCTCTTGTTGTATCCATCGTGGTAAACTACCGATGCCACATTCATGGGCCAATAATTTCCGCTATCTGTTATATTGATTGATTATTCATCTTTTATTCATTATTCGTCACTATGAGCCAATGTCTGGTGTGTGCAACATTTTTATTTGGGATACCAACTTTCTTTGAAAGAGTGATGGCCTACTTTTGGTTATCGAACAGGGAAACCCAAAAAACTCAGAAGCGAACATCTCCATAACATGGATGTGTTACAGAATGCACACACACTCACCATAAGCCTTTCATTTGCTATGCTATTTTAAACTTGGATAGAAAATGTGAAAATTAACTCCATTAATTGAATGCTCTAAATACACGGGACATTTTGGCAAAAGGACAGAGGCCATATGAGGAGGGTTCGACTTGCGCTTCTCTGACAATGAAGTGTAGCCCTGTTTGCATGGAGCTGCGTCTTGCAAGTGGTTGATGTTGACATAAGAGAGGGTTACGCTTCCAGGACACTTCTACATACGTGAGAGGCTACGTGGCGCTCCATCTGGCCAGCCGGGGCTTCTGATGTCAGCATCTGAGAGAAGCATCCAAGGGCACTTATAGTGTAACATCACCATGTGTGGCACATTACATAGACGCCGTCAGCCATGATATCTCTCCTACACAACGACAGCACTACCACATGACCACAAATGGTTCTTAGCCATGGGGATAACACGCCCTCCGTCCTGGAACTCTTAGCCCAAAATTAATTTGTTTGATTCAAAATGTGTTCACCTTGGAACTGTTTGTCCATTCTGGGCTACTGTAGAAACATGGCGGTGCCACATGGCAGCCCATGAATCCCATGAGGTTTCTACTTTCATGGGATCATACACTAATTAGGTTTCAAGTTTATTGTCACATACTAGATAACAACGTACAATACATTACCAGGGTGCAATTCTTGTTGCTCGGGTCAACTCAACTTTGCATAGTAAAAATTAAACTAAAACAAATCAAATGGTGGCAGAATACAATAATAAGTGGGGGAGGCAGATAAGTGAATAATGAATAATGAATAATGGATAAGTACACAAGGAGATGCTCACAGAGGTAGACAAGTACGTAAGTATGCAAAAGTAAGTCAGAAGTCAGAAAGAGGTTTATTGCCAAGTAGGTTTGCACATACAAGGAATTTGACTTGGTGGTTGGTGCGCGACAGTAAAATAACAATAGACAATAACAATAAAGTATATGAAAGGCAGTGAAGAGGAAGAGGGTGAGGGAAGGGTGACCCTGTGCCTCACCCTCTTCCTTGACACCCTCACCATGAGGGCGAGCTCAGTTGTGTTGTTGCAGCAGCTGGGAGCAGCTGGCGGCAGCTAACCGCTACCAGCTGCTGTTGCATTTTCTGAAAAGAATGCAACATTCTAGTTTTTATTTCTATTATTTCCCCATTTCTGGTCATCTATCTACTTCTCTATAATTCATGAGCCGTGAGGTGTAGCCCAACACAATTTGCACCGTGTGTTCCTTGGATGAAGCCGGTTCAACCAGTATAAACTGCACGAAATTATCCTGCCATTTGTATCTTTTGGCAGAAAGTTTCACCTAATATTCACCACCATACCGCATTTAGATGACCCTGAACAAATCTTGTGAGTTAGTTTTTCCTTGCCTTCCTTGTTCGTCGGTTTAAGTTAAGGTTTTTGTGTTGTGTGTTATAATGTGCTCCACTGCTTTTGTGTTTAAGTTGTTATGCATAAAGTGTACTCAATTTGCACTGCTTTTGTGGTGGTTTCAGTCCATTTCGGAGTTGTATTAAAGGGATATTCCGCCATTTTTGGAAATAAGCTCATTTTCCACCTTCCCTCGAGCAAAACAATCGATTTTTACCCTTTTCCCGTTCATCCAGCCGTTCTGTGAGTCTGGCGGTACAACTTTTAGCTGTAGCTTAGCATAGATCATTGAATCGGATTAGACCATTAGCATCTCACCCGCTAGCATCACGCTTAGAAGTGACTACGATTTCCGGAATTTTTCCCATTTAAAACTTGTCTCTTCTCAAGTTTGAAAGTGCAATAAGACCGACGGAAAATGAAACGTGGCGATTTTCTAGGCTGATTTTACCCGGAACTATACTCTCATTCTGGCGTAATAATCAAGGAAAGTTGCAAAGGTACCTTGGGCGCAGTGATATGACGCGCCTCAAAGTATAGTCCCGGTAGGCATAAAGCAATGAGTCCCAGCAACTTTCAGTTAGCAGGTAATCACGTTGGTTGTATTGCCGGAAGAAGCCTACAGGGACTATTGAGGCGCTGCGTCATATCACTGCGCCCATGGTACCTTTGCAACTTTCCTTGATTTATGCCAGAATGAGAGTATAGTTCCGGGTAAAATCAGCCTATAAAATCGCCACGTTTCATTTTCCGTCGGTCTTATTGCACTTTCAAACTTGAGAAGAGACAAGTTTTAAATGGGAAAAATTCCGGAAATCGTAGTCACTTCTAAGCGTGATGCTAGCGGGCGAGATGTTATGGTCTAATCCGATTCAATGATCTATGCTAAGCTACAGCTAAAAGTTGTACCGCCAGACTCACAGAACGGCTGGATGAACGGGAAAAGGGTAAAACTCGATTGTTTTGCTCGAGGGAAGGTGGAAAATTAGCTTATTTCCAAAAATGGCGGAATATCCCTTTAAAGGTCTAGCGTTGGGTGAGTCCAACCTTGGCCAACATTCTTTCGTTGGTGTGGGTGTTTGTTAAGGCAGTGGGCAAACACCTTCCAGATGAAGGTGGAGAGGCTGTCCTTTAATCTCTGTGAAACAACAACATGTTTTATGAAATTCTCAAAACAAAGAATATTGACAGTGCTTTTGCCAAGGAAACACAAATCAATAAGGTAAATGAAGATGAATAGTAGAAAGTGTGGGCGGCTGCTTTAAGCCGTTCGTGTTAAATGTTTTCCAAAGAAGTGTTTACAGACTTCATGCTAGGAAGATGTTGTTAAAGGCAGTCTATTAAAAGCTGTGAGAAATACACTTTAGTTTTAAAAAAAAACATTTGCTCACCAGTTAAATATACCTTCCACTGCATGGGAAAAGACCCCATCTTTGACCACATCTTTGACTGTTGGTACTCAAAGTACCTGAAACATGTCCCTCCGAATCTGTTTAGTGGATCAGCAATTTGGAGTCTCAGTGAGTCGACAGAAAGTCATCAATACAAGGGCTACATCACAGTTTATCTGGAGCCTCCTGGTGTAATGAACCAGTTGGACTAATTTCCTGTTTTATTTTCTGGTTTCCCTGAAATCCTGCTTTTCTGTTTTTTCACTTCCTCCCATTGTCCTATTACGGTGCTGATAGACTTCCTGTTAGACCAAGCATAAACGTATGCAACCTGCTGTGTCCTGTTTGCATGATCGCCCCCAAGTTTCTTGTCAGTATTGCATCTTGTGGACGCGTCGTGTTCATTTGTGATGACGTGTGCGACCGACGCACCAAACGGTCGCAGAATACACATGGCAGCCCTGATCCATACACGTATGCATTGTCTGCAGCAAGTCAATTCTAGCCCTTAAGCTCTCTCTACCACCTGTTGCCAATCAACTCATTACTCACTGCTGTATATCTCCTAGCAGTTCCCTTTGCCAGATTGTGGTGCTACTTTTGTGAATTCAAGCTCTCCATTGTTTCCTTGCATTTTGCTGAATATCCTTTGTGTTTGACCCCTTTTGGACTACCCTTTGGTTTGATGATCTCTGCCTACTCCCTATCGGTTTGCTGTTCGGATTACCTTCCTGTGTATGATCTCTGCCTGTACTAATAAATTGGATTTGGACTTATCCCCTCGCCTGCTCCTCTGTCCAATACCTGCATCCAAGTCTCACGGTTGTTCCTGGTCATTACACCTAGTGACTGAATACTATCAGATACTACCAGTTAGCCATGGCGGATGAAGACAAAATAGCTTTGGTTTGTCCACTGGGGTTCTGTCAATTTGAAAGGGACAGTGTATCAGAGGAGCCCCTGCAAGTTTCCAGAGACTTATGGGAAAAAGCTATTGGACACATGCATGTCCAGGAAGTTTTGGTCTACCTTAACAATTTGATTGTCTATGGGACAATTTTAGAGCAGAAAGAAGAACGTCTTCACAAGGTCCTTGGCCGGCTTGAAGCGTGTTCTCTGAAGATATCCATCAATATTCTGTCAACCGCAGGTGAACTCATGGCATGGCAGCAGACTCTGCTTGAGGTGTCCTCAGGAACCTCAAGTCATTGAGGTTCTTTTTTTGATTCTTCAGATACTACCAGTGATCCATTGCAAATACTCATCCAACATTAGACTTACTTATTGGAGCTACCTATTGAGCTTACCAAATGGCATCATCCAACTCAGCAAGAAGAAGATCATGAATTTCCTACCCCAGCATTATTGGTTTGACTACAGCCCTTCTTGACCTTGTTCGCATTGGCACATTTGTTGCAGTCCAACAGGTCAGTGTGTCCTGTCTTTACACAGTTTCAGTCCCACAGGTTGGTGTGTCCTGTCTTTGCTCACTGTGAACCCCGTGGTCTTTATCCAGTGTTGCCGGCTCCACAAAGTGGACTCTTTTTATAGTCTCTGTCTGTTGTATCTCTATGTTGTATGGCCCACACAGATGGCTCCTGTTGTGCTTCATCTTGTTTCCATTTGGTGTTTGGACGTAGCTTAGGTAGTTGGATGTAGCTCTATGGCTCGCTGCACTTTTGCCGGACTATTGCTGGGTGCCATGTCTGTCTCTCCTTGTTCCAGACAGTCACATGCTGTCCACGAAGGAGTGGATGGAGTTCCCTGCGAGAGTTGCGGTCATGGTGTTCCTTCATTGCAGCTGCTCTGTGATCCAGATGCTGTCTGTGTCCCTCTTTTCCTGGGTCTGTTCGGCCAAAAAAAGTTCTGCAGGTGATGGCAATTTGCCGTCAACAGGTGCTGCTCTTACCTGCAGCAGAGCAATGTGAAGGTCATCTTTGTTTTGAATCGTTTTCTTCACAATGGCCTTGATGTGTCTTTTGATGAATCCATTGCTTTTTGGGGAATGGGGTAAGCTGGTAATGTGTCTCAATCCCCAGTCAGTCATCAGACTTTTAAAGGCTTGTCCTGTGTATTGTGGTCCATTATAAGTCAGCATTTCATCCAGACGTCCAAATAGAGACATGTACGTTTGAATCTTCAGTCGGACCGCATGGCTGGATACTGGAGTGGGCATTTCATTCACAAGTGGATATTTGGAGTACTGGTGACCATTGGTTTCAAACAAGTCAGAGGCTACTGACTGCCATGGCTTTGACCATGTGTCATGTGGTGTAGGAGGTTCTTTGTGTCTTGATGCTCTACAAATACACTGCATGACTTACAGGTCTTTTCAATGTCCTTGTTCATCTTTGTCCAGTAGACACTTTCTCTTGCCAGCCCGTGTGTTTTTTTAATCTGTTTCTCCCATTTGGAGTTGGGTCATGATGTTCTTGCACATGGAATCTGGGATGAGTATCTGTCTGCCCTTGAATATGACTCCTGACTCCACAGCAAGTTCATCTCTGAAAGACCAGTATGCACGCAGATCTTTGGGTATGTCCTTTATGTTTTCTGGCCATCCTTGGTGGATACATTATTTCAGTTCTATGAGTTTTGGGTCGTCTGCAGTCTGTTTTTGCAGCACATCCTGCTTCTCGGGTGAGAATTTTATTATGGCGATGGTGTATCTCTCTGGGTCTTCTATTTCAGCGTTGATTCCATCTATGCACTCATCCAGCTGTATGTCACCATCATTTTCAAACCATTGGCAAACGGCTGAGAGTGTCTGCCAGGATCATCTCTACTCCAGGTCTGTAGCTGACACCTTCATAGTTGAATGAATTTCTTTTATTTTCGCAAGATCAGGTTTTATGCCATTTTCTGTGCACAAGTTCCCAAAGAATAAGACACTTTTCTGCTTGATATCACATTTTTGACTATTGATTCTCATACCTGCTTCTGCTGCTCCATCACGTTGATCAGGTTTTTGTCGTGATCTCCTTCATCCTTTCTGCATACTGCGATGTCATCAGCAATACTGATCACGCCATGGAGCCCCTCTAGGATGTGGAAGTCCGAAAGGCAAACATTTCCAGCAGTATCTGTCAAAGGGAGTGCAAAATGTTGTCAGGAGTTGGGAGTGTTCATCCAGGTGTATTGACCAGCATTCCACTTTCGCATCCAGCTTGCTGAATACTATCTTTGCGTTTGTGAACCTTGGGTTCAGTTCCTCCAAAGTAGGTATTTTGTGTGGGCATCTTTTCAGGCTGGAGCTCAGTTTGTGTGGGTCTAAGAATCTGGGTTGTAGCTGTCAACCACATCGATTCTGGATCCATGCTGTGACCCAGAATGCCTGGTATTCGTAATGCTTGCTTTGGGGGCGGCAAGACTTACTTATTTTCCTTGCGTCGAAGTCTGGTTTTTGTTGTTCTTGTTGTCAGGTCTTCTTACAGCACCTTGCCCAATGTCCTTTCCCGCCGCAAGCCTTGCAGATTGGGATGAGTCAGGGAGCACCATTACTCAACGCACTATGGCATCTTGGCATACCACTACCACTCCATTCGTGACGGCGTGAAAAGTCCGCTTGTGACGCTATCATACTAAAGCGTCGTGTAAGAGTAGAGTTCATCTCTCTTTGTCGAGCTTGACGTAACTCAGACTGCATTTACTGACGTAGTGGTGAAAGACACCGATGCGAGTCCCACACGGGGGATTCTTTCATGAAAAGTGGTGGGTACAAAATGACTCATGACGAAAACTGGTAGGTACGCGTCCCCACCATATTCTATGCGCCTGCCGCTGTACCACCACGTTTTACTTTATTGTGGCAAGTATTGCACTCCGCCTCTTCGTCTGTCATGCTGACAGCTGACATTTTTATCGATAACTTTCAATTCTTAGTGTGACATGCACAGACAACTCCGTCTAGTTGTTGTTAGGGGACGCTGGACAGGTCGCAAGATGTGCTAAAAAACGTGGACCGGTTTTTGGGGAAAAAACTGGAATGGATTACCTACATCGGTGCGCTGGAAAACACGGACCGGAGTTTAAAAAAAAAAAAACTGGATCGGATCGGAATTTTCCGTGCAGGCCGATCTGATCCGATATGCATTTTTTTGCTAATATCGGCGGCCGATCTGATCCAAATATCGGATCGGGATATCCCTACTGCTAATGCTTCATATTTCCTTCCTTCTTTCAATACATCAGCCAAGGAGTAGCCTTGAGGTTCGATGTGTTTGATGAGACGTTCGTTTAGCTCTGCATTGGTGAACTGACATTTCAGCGCCAAAGTGCTAGCTCTAGTCACAAAGTCATCAATGCTTTCCGCCGGCTTTTGTCTGCATTGTATTAAGTGGAGTCTGTGAATCCTAAAGTTCACACGTGTCTGGTTTCATCTTGTCCACATCAGTGAGTCTGCTAGCATTCAGTGTTCTTAGCCCGTCATCCCCAATGCCTCTGCAAAATTTTGCTCACTCATTTAACTTAATCTGTTATTCCCTCATCGTCCAGATACAGACACATTTTCTGCTTAAATAATGAGATAGCTTCACTCAGATCCGCTTCATAACAGTTCATCATTAGTATATGCAATGCCATTTTAGCTTGGTTCTCACTCACCACGTTTGGCAATAATAAAGTTATCCACAGACAATTCCTCAAGGCGAGGCGAGATGGGACCAAGCTGCTGATAAGAGAAGGAATACTCTACAGAGAAATAAGAAAACCAGGAGTAGCGGGGAGACAATTTATTGCTGCCCAAATCGTACATTCAAATGGTACTCAAGCCATTGAAGAAGAAAAGACCACTGGATGAGGTGATTTAAAAAGCCATAAATCAAAGAGCTCCTGCAGACTTTGGGCATCAGAAAATCCTGTATGACCCTGCATAACACCTGCATGGAGATCCAGAACCAGGGACATTCAACCCTACTTCTGGCCCCGTTTGAAGAAAACTGAAACAGAAATGGAGACAGCACATTGTCCGGTGGATACCCTTGCAGCGGATCCAGAACGTAGCAACACCCCTCGTGTTCAACCTACACAAATTCTCCCATGTGACACCCCTCTTCCATGACTGGCTCCCTGTAGTGGCTCACATCAAATTCAAGATGATGGTACTGGCCTCAGAAGCTGTTAATGGAACTGCCCCTATCTACCTCCAAGCGTTACTGAAACCTCACGCCCCCGCTACTACCTCAGCTGGTCGACTGGTACCTCAATCACTAAAAAGGGGGAAAGGGTCAGACAGCAAAATCACAACTCTTCTCCGTTTTGGCACCGCAGTGGTGGAACGAGCCCCCTGCCAATGTCAGGACTGCAGAGTCACTCCCCAACTTCCATCCTCTACCTACCTTCTCCTCCCACCCCCCAAAAAAACAAAAAACAAATAAAACCCTACTCGCATGCTCTTGCATGTTGTACGCGTCTTGGCACTTCATAATTGCTGTTTGTAACTTCGCACTTAGCCAGAGATGTTGTATACTAGCAATGGTTAACCCAGCAATTGGAATGCTTGAAACTTGTTCTGGTGACTTGCTTACTGTATTAACAGCAATTAAATGTTTCACCTTCTTCTGACACATGTACTTATTGTAAGTTGCTTTAGGTAAAAGCGTCTGCAAAATGCCCTCAATGTAAAGTTATGTAAATGTATTCTTACATTAGCACACAAAACAGGGCTGGACCCTCATCAATGTGTCAATGTTTTGAGCCAGATTACCTGTAGTTTTGGCGTATAGAGGAAGTCAAACAACAGCAGTATATAGCCAAGCATAGAACATACTTGATGTACCTGATGTGTCCCAGGCTGCTACTAAGAACCATGAGAGGAACAAAAAAGAGCATGACAGACTTGCCTAGCCTTAGAAGGACATTGTGTACTGCCCAGGAATTATTAAGTAGTGGGCAAATTGCAGGATGAATGGAGACCTATATCATACACTGTTGTCAGTCTAATGCCAAACCTGGCAGTTTATCAGGTGAAGCCAGAGAACAGCTGGAAGGGGCAAAACAGTCCACCAAAATCACCTGCTGCCTGAATGTGATATGAATGAAATTCTCCTCAGAAGCCAACGACAAGGTCTCAGAATAATAAAGAAAAGATCTGCTGCTTCTAACAGGATATCATCAGATTCTGAGGATGAGGACCATGTCTTACCCACAAGTTTGGACTGGTGATCAAGAGAGCAGTGAGAGACCATGAAACCAATGCCTTGGAGTTGGGTCCTGGAGTTGATGAGTATCACCCTGACAGGCCATTGACAGGGCAGGTGGAAGGAGCATAATCTATAGACCATAGATGAAATATGGAGTAACTTGAGGACAAAGACCCATTGCCCAAATCCTGTTAAAGACATCTGTTTTGAAGGGGTGACAAAAAAGCTTAACTTAACTTAAAATAAGTGCATTCAGCCATGAAGATACTAACCCAAAATGATCATGAAGGATCATGCAAGTAAAGGGGGCATTTTATTTATTTATTTATTATAAATAAATAAAAAATCAAGGGGATCGAACCGCCGACCCTACGGTTGGTGGACGACCCGCTCTGTCTGCCTGCTCTCCCTACTGCCGCCCACACAAAGATGTTCTTCAAGCAAGCATTGGCTTCAAGTGCTATGTTTTAGATACCAGACGTAGAAAGAGGTAACCTGACACGGCAGATGGTTTGTTGTACATATCCTTGGAAACTGTTTGGATAGGGGCAGGCACTTTCAAATAGCATTTGGCTGGTGATTGGATGAACCATCTGTCTGTCACGTAACACGTAGATCACCTAGTTTCCCATGGGAAGCTGATTTGTCTGAACCACTGTTGGATCCAACCAACCCCAGTTGATTTGTTTCCATGTGGGCTTACTGCATGCAATAGCCTTAGAGGTTCAAACTCCATTTAAGCTCCTTAATGTCTAAAATCTCTCTTTCTACTCTTCTCGGTGTGCATCTCTTTTTCCTGTTCCATTATGTTCTCTCTCTCTAAGGGTTTAGGGTTTAGTCTGTGGCGTTGACTCACAGACAAGGCATTTTGAAAGTCCATTTTGTCTTTTAGAAACAAAAACTATGCTAGTACAACATACACAAGTGTGTGTTTTTTAAGTATGCAAGATTTAAAAGCCAGCCTCTCTCTCTCTCTCTCTCTCTCTCTCTCTCTCTCTCTCTCTCTCTCTCTCTCTCTCTCTCTCTCTCTCTCTCTCTCTCTCTCTCTCTCTCTCTCTCTCTCATCTCTCTCTCTCTCTCTCTCTCTCTCTCTCTCACTCTCTCCACTCTCTCTCTCTCTCTCTCTCTCTCTCTCTCTCTCTCTCTCTCTCTCCTCTCTCTCTCTCTCTCTCTCTCTCTCTCTCTCTCTCTCTCTCTGGGTGATTGAGGCTGGGTGATGTACGACCCAGCAGGGAGAAACAGAGGTGGGAAGGACCTGCCACTCAAGCGAGAGGGAGGGAGAGTGAGCAAGGTCAGCAGGTCACTCAGGCCATTTCCACATTTTTTCTGTCTGCTACACAAGATGAAAAATGGCTGCCATTACGGTCGCGACCCTTGAGGTCAACTTAACCCCAGTCAGAATGCTGTCTTAATCTCTATCTCCTCTTGGGCGTGCAGATGACCGATCTCAGAGAGACACCGGGTGAGCAAACGCTTCCTTGTGCTTTCTACCAATCATCTCTTCTCACATTTTCCTCCTGGATCTCAAATCGATGCGCTAACCTTTTCCGTCTCAGGAGAGCAGAGCAGACCAAGTCAACGCAGGTTTAGATCAGGCCCTCATCTTCCGGCTCAAACAACACGGTACACACCACATCCCTTCTGAATGTTCTCAAGAAGCCCTCTCTCTTCCTCTCTCCATCTACTCCCCCATCTCCATCTCTTCCTCAGCCTCTCTCCATCACTTCCTCATTCTCTTTTGCATCCCCACTCCATCCAGCTCTCCATCCATCTCCCACTCTCTCCCTCTCTCTTCCTTGATCGATTCTTCCACTGCGTTCATTTCTTAGCAGGGTCGTTATTATGGTAAAGCAAAGGTTCACGTACATATTCTGTGTTTATCGGAATTTATCAGAAGCTTTATCTGGGGGCAAAAAAAAAGTTGGCCTGAATATTCATTAGATGAACGTGATTCATCAATGTGACGAATGCAGGCCTATATTATTGATAATGACATTTAGCAGTGGACACTTCGACATGGCTTATTCGTCAATATGTTTGGAAACAATCATGGTTATTGATCGTGTTACCGACACACCAGCGGAGCAGCCCAAGCTGCTGAGCGCCGTGTGTCTGGTGATGTATTTGATGTATGAAGGACTGTTTCTCCACATGAGAGGAGGAATGAACCTCCACGCTCACCTTCTACATGAAGGAGATAAACGGCCCCGGGGGAAAGCTGGAAGCTAACTTCTATCACCTCCTTCAAAGATGGATCATTTATTCAAAACGTTCCCTCACCAAGAGTAACGTGACAGAAAAATTGCATTTGTTGATATTGCTTTAGGTTTCTCAGCTGCATCTTGACTGGGAACTGTAGCTTGTCTTGCTACAAAAGCTTGACCTCCCAGTAAACCTGCCGAGTAGCTGTTCCTCTGATCAAGACCAAACCCTGACCTTCTCTCAGATGGCTTGTCATCACCTCAGCACCTCTGCGCTTCCCACAAGGTTAAAGGTTAGAGCCGACAAGAGGTCATGTGAGGAAGGATAGTGTAGTTTTGGGGTGGTTGAAACCCAGTGGCTGTGGTCCACCAGTAGGCATCATTAAGCACGGTGCCCTAACTCCTACCTGCTCCTTAATGACCCGTCTGTACTCACTGTTTAACCCCTACCTGCTCCTCATTTAACTGTCTTTTTCCACCATCTAACCCGGACACGGGTTAGATACGTTGCCAGGGCCAGAACCGGCCCGTGGACTGCCTTTATCTCTAACGCAGGGTTTCCCACACATAGACTTTACGTGGGTGGGCCGCCAAAGTATATGAAATAGTGTGATTAGCCCCCTGTTGGCTTTACCTCAGAGAGAAAACAACAGGCCAAATTCATTAATACAGTAGTAGCAGTCCGGAGTTACCAATTCAAAAAACAAATGAAATACACGGTCTGAATCTCAACAGGTACTCGTGGGCTTGTTTTTAAGGTGCTTTTTCTGCTGTGAAAAAAACATGCAATCGTTTCCAGCAATGCACACACGTGGGAAGACAGTTTAATGTGTTATATACAGTCTGTGTGTGTTGCCTCCACACCAGAGCTCCACTGGCCCTTTTACTGTCATTACAGCAAGCCGGATACACTTAAAAACAGCGGATTTTAATCCATTGGGAATATTTGGAAACCTTGGACATGTCTTGTGTAATTGCGTTTTTAATTAGGCTATTGTTCAGGGGAGGGTACTTTGTGATTCACCACACATCTTCCACGTGTGGAAATATTGACAAGACCACGGCTCTCTAGCCAGGGGAGCTGCCATCTCAGGTATCCATGCTAGACACACGGGACTCAAACCGGTGATCGTGTCTTTGGTCCCCCGTGTCACATTCAGTAAGTCAGAGCATGAATATCTTATGAATGTCCAATTTCGTTCTAACTCATCATCCCCCAACCATGTCCTGCATGTGGGTCCTGCCTTACCTTATCTAAGTCCCACCCACACCTTGTCAAACCCCTACCTGCTTCTTCATGAACTGTCTCTGTATTCACAGTCTAACCCCAATCACTCCTGAATGACCGCTCTCTGTATTCACTGTCTAACCCTACCTGCATTTACATTCACATTTAGGACATTTAGACACTTTTGTCCAAAGCAACTTACAATATGTACAATTGTCATAAGGTATCACACTTCATTGCTGTCCATACAATGAGCAAGTCACCAGAACAAGTTTCAAGCATTCCAAATGCTAGGTTAACCATCGACGGTATACAACATCTCTGGCCTAAGTTACAAAGAGCAATTCTAAAGTGCTAAGATGTACAACATAATTGCATGAGGGGAGGGTTTTTTTTTTCGGGGGGAGGGGGGGGGGGGGGGGGGGTGGTTAGGTAGGGGATGGATGTTATGCAGGGTTCAGACAGACAGACATACTTTAATGATCCCTGAGGGAAATTGCATAAAAAGAATTAGAGTTCAGGTGAACTCTGTGACTCAAGTAAGTCTTGAGTCTCTTCTGGAAGATGGGGAGTGACTCCGCAGTCCTGACATTGGCAGGGAGCTCGTTCCACCACTGCGGTGCCAAAATGGAGAAGAGTTATGATTTCACCATCCGACCTTTTCCTCCTTTTAGTGATGGAGGTACCAGTCGACCAGCTGAGGTAGTTGAGCGGAGTGCTCGAGCAGGGGCGTGGTGTTTCACTAACGCTTGGAGGTAGGTAGGGGCAGTTCAATTAACAGCTTTGCAGGCCAGTAGCATCGTCTTGAATTTGATGCGAGCCACTACAGGGAGCCAGTGGAGGGCATGGTAGAGGGGGGTCACGTGGGAGAATTTGTGTCGGTCGAACACGAGGCGTGCTGCAGCGCTCTGGATCCGCTGCATAGGTTTTATCATAGTTGAAGGGAGTTTGGCTTAGAGCGAGTTACAGAAGTGCTTGGGTCAGGAGCTGTGTCGCTTCCCTCGCAAGGAATTGGAAACAGCAAATCTGCAGGATGGGGTCACTGCAGTGACCCCATCCTGCAGATTTGCTTAGCCACTGTCTAACCCCTACCTGATCCTTAATGACCTGAATCAGTATTCACTGTCTAACCCCTACCTGATCCTTAATGACCTGAATCAGTATTCACTGTCTAACCCCTACCTGATCCTTAATGACCTGAATCAGTATTCACTGTCTAACCCCTACCTGATCCTTAATGAGCTGAATCAGTATTCACTGTCTAACCCCTACCTGATCCTTAATGACCTGAATCAGTATTCACTGTCTAACCCCTACCTGATCCTTAATGACCTGAATCAGTATTCACTGTCTAACCCCTACCTGATCCTTAATGACCTGAATCAGTATTCCCTGAGTCACTTTGGAATAAAGTGCCGAGGCGCTAAATGACAGTGTGTCTGTTCACTGAGCCATCAACCACGCCTGCTGACCAAACGCTTTCACAACACATCTTTGTGTTCCCTTATCGATCAGAGAGAGAAAGGTAAAGATTTGTTTTGAATACATAATATTGATGCATGGTTTTGGTTCGTTGCCACAGAAACGTTGGCAATAATACCTTTACGTTTTATTCACTGTCATTATTCAAATGGCGTCTGTGTGCGCCAAAATAAAAGTGACCGCAGGAGTGACAGACCAAAGTTCTGCATCACTTGTTCCTGCCTGGAGAGGAAGCCCATGTGTCCATGTGTTTACAGCACCATGAACAGGTGTCAGTCAGTATGGTATCAGTGTGGGGGCAGCATACCTGTGGTTAGGGTGTTGAGCTCCCAGCCACAAAGGTTCTGAGTTCAAACTCTGAGTCTGCAGTGTAGCCCGCGGACACACGCACACACAGATCAACAAGTGTTCATAGGCCAGTCACCTCAGTGTGTTACCATGGCCGGTTGCAGAAACGTCATTGTAGCTAGGTAATGGAGTATGAATGATTAAAACGTCCTCAAACCAATCTTGACAAGAATCAATGGAGAACCATGGAAGGATGCTACTGATCTCTGACTGACACCAACAATGAAGATGTTGGCCAGCAGCCATGCCATGCTCTGTGTGAATACAATGGGTTCATTCAGGTGGTATTTTGAATTGTGTGGAGGAATGATAGCTCAGCTAATTCAGCATCTCATTTTGTCCGACATATTAATGTTCTTTGCCATGCCTCTTTTTTGTAAGTGGCTTTTGTATTTCATTTCTATTTAAATACCTACTGTAACTTTCTGATGTACACATGCATCATCTTTAAAAACCAACAACAGCAGTTGTGTTTGCTCTAGTAAACAGCAGCTGAGGATTTGTCTTCTTTTGGGCTTTCAGACTCTGCTCTACCACGCCTTTATTTTGAAGTTAGGCATAGTCACATTAGCTTAGAGTGGCAGCATGCATCAGATGCCCCTTGCGGATGAGTGGGTGACATCTGTCTGGCCAGTACAGACATATATATATATATACACAAAGTATAATATATATGTATGTGTGGGGGGATGCGGTGAAGGGGAAAAATACATGCGATTCATACATACATTCTCTCTCTCTCTCTCTCTGCACACACACACATAAATGATCTTCTCCCTGAATGTATTTATAAACCACATCTCCACCTGCACCCTGGCCCAGATGAGGAGCAGCCTGATTTCAGGACTCCAGGAGGTTCCAACATTTGTACATTTACACATTTCATTGGTAGGTACAAGACACGTTTGACTTATGAATGAACCCAAATAGTTACTAGCTAAATAAAATGTTTGAGAGTGAAGTAAACAGTGGAAACTTTTTTTTTATTATCTAAAAGAGAGATCCAGGACACATTGAACAAGAAAATATGTTTATGGCCAAGGACATGTTGGGATATATAAATGAATATAAATCACTTGAAATAGAAAGCAAAAAATGCTGACTCTAACCCGTGCACACGGTAATAAAATCAAACATATAGGTAAATGTACCATCCATTCCCACCCAACCAGAGACAAACCACTGAACTATAGTGTAAAGTGTAATGAGAATAACAACGTTTCATGTTAATAAATAGAAAATATAAAGTCCCTGATAAGATTTTCCTCCGACCTCTAAATACACTACGCTTGAAGACCCCAATCCACCCCAGCTGTAAACAGTGTGTGTGTGTGTGTGTGTGTGTGTGTGTGTGTGAGAGAGAGAGAGAGAGAGAGAGAGTGAGAGTGAGATTGAGTGAGACAGAGAGGAAGAGTGAGTGAGTGTGTGTGTGTGTGTGTGTGTGTGTGTGTGTGTGTGTGTGTCTGTGTGTGTGTGTGTGTGTGTGTGTGTGTGTGTGTGTGTGTGTGTGTGTGTGTGTGTGTGTGTGTGTGTGTGTGGGATGGATGGCTGTCCTGTCAGGATATCCTCCCGTCTCACACCCATAACCACCACGTGTTGTCAATACAACACATCCTTCTTTAAGGAAGGTCTTACATCATTATCATTCTCCTCCTGCTCCCTCCTCAACCGGCTGACAGTGACGGCGGCCATGTTGGAGCCAGTCTCTTCCTCGGGCTGGTGATTGGTCGAAGCTGGATGGTACCACCGACAGCATGGGGGTGGGTGGAGGTGGGGTGTGGGTGGGGATAAAATGGAATTTCCTGCTTGGCTGCACAACGCTCAGGACGGACATGAGGGAGGCAGACAGAGAGGGGCGGGGGGAGAGCGAGAGAGGGGGGAGGGGGGGGGGAGAGTGAGAGGCTGAGTTGGTTGAATCTCTTAACCTTTAGAGCTTGTTGTGGTATCAGGACTCGTGGACAAGGGCCGACGCACACACGTTTGTCAAGGATGACAAATTATCTATCCTGCTAGACGCCTGATTGGCTGACCTTTATTCGGGCGATGGGGGAGGAGGTGGGGGGGGTGGGGGGTGGAGTGGGGGGGGGGGGGGGGGGGGGGGGGGGTGAGAGAGGTTGACAGCGCTAAACGGGAGCGCGTCTGCTTGATCGGCCCGTACAGGAAATGCCCGCTTCAGCGCGTCAGTTAGCGTGATGGAAGGGAGACGCGGGCGGGGTCTGATCCCCGGCCGCCGTCGCCTCCCCCAGACGCAACCTTTTAATTCTTAGTGTGGCGGGGGGGGGGGGGGGGCTACACCACCATGTTTAGCCACGGTGCATAATGCTTCCAGCTGAAGAGACGTGTTGATGTATACAAAATAAACTATGTACCAAACAACCCTGCAGACACTTAGTCAGAGGCCCATAAGGCCCCGTGCAAAGCAGGCGGTTGGTTTGAAACACAGCTATATACCATACAGAACCGATACGGCCTCGCGGACTCGAGAGATTAGAGAGACACGTATCCTGCTGCTCCAAGTATCAACTGTAGCATAGCAAAAACAAGAAGCCACCGTCCAGGCTACACCCAACCCGGCCTTGTGGGAACCAAGGCCAAGCAGGTGATGCACCCAGATGAACCGAGGCACGTAGCTTGGCACAATATCACGCCATGAATGGAGCCTTGTTGTGATATCAGTAATACGTGTGAGCCCCCACCCTTGAGGCAGGGACTTTTTATAAATATGACTGGCAAACTATGTACGGGGCTCTTCCTAGGCAGACTCTCGTAGAGACGACGCGCAGGACGACCCCGAGCTCGTTAAAACCTCCGATCGGTAAGATACCTGTAAGGATGATGGCCTTCTAATAAATCAACAAGAACCCTCCTACAATTACTCTGACTGGTTATTTAGCGATCCACTCCAAGAGTCCACCCGGGAGGGTTGGAAGGTGAGTTTTCTATGCAACAGATTGGTGACCCCGACGTGATTTTGAACGAGTTGCATGGAAAACATCTAATTGAAACAACGGATCGAGACGGCTGGGGACGACGCCCTCCAACATCTCCACTAGGAAACAACTGACAAGGTAAGCAGAACCTGGAGACGTCCAAATCTGCTTAATTCCATTACACATAGTCTATCATTATGGATGTTGGGGGCCGCCGTGCCTAAAATGTCATAACCAGTAAACATTGTCAATGCTGAAGGTCCTCGTCTAGGGTATCATTTAAAAAAAAAAAGTCAGTTGGACTGACGGTATATCATTTAAAAAAAAAGTCAGTTGGACTGACGGTATATCATTTTAAAAAGTCAGTTGGACTGACGTGATATCATTTAAAAAAAGTCAGTTGGACTGACGGGATATCATTGGAAAAAAAGTCAGTTGGACTGACGGGATATCATTTAAAAAAAAAAGTCAGTTGGACTGACGTGATATCATTTTTTTTAAAAAAAGTCAGTTGGACTGACGGGATATCATTTTTAAAAAAAAGTCAGTTGGACTGACGGGATATCATTGGAAAAAAAGTCAGTTGGACTGACGGGATATCATTTAAAAAAAAGTCAGTTGGACTGACGTGATATCAATTTAAAAAAAAGTCAGTTGGACTGACGGGATATCATTTGGAAAAAAGTCAGTTGGACTGACGGGATATCATTGGAAAAAAAGTCAGTTGGACTGACGGGATATCATTTAAAAAAAAGTCAGTTGGACTGACGTGATATCAATTAAAAAAAGTCAGTTGGACTGACGGTATATCATTTAAAAAAGTCAGTTGGACTGACGTGATATCATTTAAAAAAAAGTCAGTTGGACTGAGGGGATATCATTGAAAAAAAAGTCAGTTGGACTGACGGGATATCATTTAAAAAAATAAAATAAAAAGTCAGTTGGACTGACGGGATATCATTTAAAAAAAGTCAGTTGGACTGACGGGATATCATTGGAAAAAAAGTCAGTTGGACTGACGGGATATCATTTAAAAAAAAGTCAGTTGGACTGACGTGATATCAATTAAAAAAAGTCAGTTGGACTGACGGTATATCATTTAAAAAAGTCAGTTGGACTGACGTGATATCATTTAAAAAAAGTCAGTTGGACTGACGGGATATCATTTAAAAAAAAGTCAGTTGGACTGACGGGATATCATTAAAAAAATTAAAAAAAGTCAGTTGGACTGACGGGATATCATTGGAAAAAAGTCAGTTGGACTGACGGGATATCATAAAAAAAAAAAATAAAAAAAATCAGTTGGACTGACAAGGTATAGTCAATGTATTGGATACATTAAAACAGGAATAAATAAAAGGTAATAAAAGGGGAAGTTGGACTTCGCCCAGGTTATACGGTAATAGTTACCTACAGCCCTCTAAGAGTTAGACTCACAGCACGTAAACGGTGGAGTTGGACTCCGCCCCTTAGAGTCCATCCATCCATCCATTATCGAAACCGCTTATCCTCTACGAGGGTCGCGGGGGGGCTGGAGCCAATCCCAGCTGCAACGGGCGAGAGGCGGGGTACACCCTGGACAGGTCGCCAGCCTATCACAGGGCTAACATATATAGACGAACAACCATTCACACACACACCTATGGTCAATTTAGAGACACCAATTAACCTAATCCCCAACCTGCATGTTTTTGGTCTGTGGGAGGAAGCCGGAGTACCCGGAGAAAACCCACGCAAGCACGGGGAGAACATAGAGTAACAGTGTAAAATGGCCAGTGGCGGTGGTAACTCTGGGTTCGCCCAAAGGCAGTGTGTCGATGGCATATTAGCCAGTAATCCCGACTGCCAAGTCGAAGGGGGGAAAAAATGGAAGAAGAGGCACCACAAATATCGCAATGCCTGGGAAAAGGCTGGCTGGATAAACTCAGGCTGGGTAATTCGGTCCTCCTTAATGGTTTTGGAGGGTGAAATTGACCGACAGCGGGAAGGCCAGAGACAGCGAGATGGCACCATACCAGACAAGGCCGAACGCAGATGCAGTCGCCAACACCTAGTGCGCCTGGCCTACCTCAGGGCGCTCCAGGACAAGGACCCCAGGCGTTCGGGCGCCCACAAAAAACCAGGAAGTGGTGGGGCCGCCGCGCCCCTCTGTGTTGCCCCTGAAAACCTGTCCCCTGTCCCGGCCGCCGTGCCGCCGTGTACAATACAGGATGCCGTGCCGCCATCCCCTGTCCCGGCCGCCGTGCCGCCGTGTACAATACCGGCCGCCGTGTACAATACAGGATGCCGTGCCGCCATCCCCTGTCCTGGCCGCCGTGCCGCCGTGTACAATACCGGCCGCCGTGCCGCCATCCCCTGTCCCGGCCGCCGTGCCGCCGTGTACAATACCGGCCGCCGTGCCGCCATGCGCTGTCCCAGCCGCCGTGCCGCCATGCCCTGTCCCGGCCGACGTACTGCCATGTCCCTCCATCTACCCCTCCCTTGACCCCTCTAACCCCACAGCTCCACCACCCCCGTACCTGCCACCCCCAGCGCACCCAACCTACGCCGATGCCACCAAAAAGGGACCCTATGGGGACGGCCCCGAACCAGGATATTGCGATGTCCACCCATGCGGGATGCAAGGACCCACCCCCGCTGAGGCCCAGCGAGACGGCCGAACCAGACACCGAGCGGGAGAGGGAGGTCACCGGTCCCGCCCACGCCGCCAGAGGGAAGGAACCCCGGACGGAGGCCAAGGCCAATTCCCCGTGGTCGAAATCACCTACGCCTCGGCACAAAGCCCGGTCCGAGTCACCTATTCCAACGAGCCAGCTGAACCAATCGACCCCCAGGACTACTCCGACGACCCCAATGATGAGGATGATAGCCCCTGGGATGACCCCCGCGCCGCCCGGCCGCGCCAAACGACCCTTAGAGGCCGGCGCCAACCACGACCACCAGCCCCGGTCGTCCATGCCTTGGTTCCCGGACGTCGAGGCCCCGGAGCCATTGTGACCCATAGACCGCCACCCCCCACAACAAAACGCACCCCATCCCGGGTTCGCCACCACAGCCCTCCGTCCCACCGAAGCCCCAGCAAGCTACGCCCGGACACAGTCCCGCCCCCAAGCCCGGCTCGCCCGCTGCCACGACCAGCAGATGGGGCCTGGGAACCCCGAGCCTGGGGGAAGACATCGCCGAACTCTTCAGCCGCTGGCAAGAGGAACAAGAAAGAGAGGGCCAACGCTGTCGTCAGGAGGCCGTGCGAGCAGATGATGAAGCACGCCGTCAGGCGCAGGAAGAACAGGAACAGACACGTGAAAGACGGAAGAGGGCCTCCGGCAGCAATAGCCAGGGCCCAACGACAAGTACCCCACCCACCACCCGTAGCCAAACATGGGGGGGTGGTCCAAGAACAGATAGAGGAAGTGACATAGAAAGACTCGAAGACGGCACCGGCCCCGACTCCAACTCCGAGGGGGATACGCTCCCATGTTTCCCCTGACCAGAGACCCCGCATCCCCCCTGGAGGTCAACTACTGGTACCTCCAAGGCTGCCGAAAGGATGCTGCGGGGTTGTGGGTCCACCCCAACCAAAGACCCGCCCTGTCTGCCAAAGCGGCAGGACTCCTCATCCAGACGATGCACCAAGTGGGCCACCAAGCCAGCCACATCCTACACCAACGGATCCAAAGAGACTGGTGGTTCCCCCACATGCTCGAGACCATAAAAGAACACACCGACCGCTGCACCACGTGCCAGCAGCTAAACCCCAGACAAGGGTTCCCAATGGGCCCCGAAAATCGGGTCCAGGGTTATCGCTATCTGCTGGTTTGTGTAGACAGGTTTTCCCGGTGGATCGAGGCCATCCCCACTAGAAAGGAGGATGGAGCCACCGTGGTGAAATGGTTAACTGAGCAATTTATCCCGCGATGGGGTTACCCCCGATCGCTCCACACTGACAATGGGTCCCACTTTAGCAACAAGTTACTCCAGCAGGTCGAGAGTCAGCTGGGAATCAAACATCGCTTTGGCTCAGTCTACCACCCCCAATCGCAGGGGATCGTAGAACGAGCCAATCAATCGCTAAAAGCCATTATGGCCAAAACCATTGTTGAAGGCGTGACCACGCGAGAACTAATCGGTACTGAGTTGCGCCGCGTGGTAAATGAAACCGCTAAAAGCAAAAAGTGTACTTGGCTCTCCGCGTTGCCAATCGCGTTAATGACCATGCGAAACAGCCCCAGCGCGCGATCAGGGCTCACGCCGCATGAACTAGTTACGGGAAGGCCGATGCCTGGCCCTTATGACCCGCCAGTGGGGCCCATCCCGGATGGGTTCCCCGAAACTCTGTTGTCGTATTGCCAGCACCTAACCGAGGCCTCCCGAGCTATGTATTTACAGAACTGTACGACCCCGGAACCATCCCCGACGCCACCCCTGCTGCCGGGAGAGTGGAAGAAAAAGCCGGCGCCAAGTGGCACCACCTGACCAGCATGCCGGGGGGCCGGTGACACCGATCCCATCCACGGGCCGGCCCAGACCGGACCTGAGCGGCATGGCGGGGCCCAAGGAGCAGAGGGAGGACCGGCATAAACGGCGAGGGAGGGACCTTCGCCCTCGGACTCCTCCTCCTCCTCGCCTGGCAGTCCCTCCGAACGGACCTCGGGCCCCTGATCAAAGAAGACCCTGACAGCGGCAACGAAGAAGAAGCTATTGACGCTGTGTAATTGAATGTATCGCTGCATAGTCTGAACAACGCATGTATTGAACCCAGTGTCGGGATAATAAAAAGGGGACATAATGGGGCGGACATGGTCGCCGCCTTCCCCAAGACGACACTGGTTATGTATCCAGGGTATTAACTGCTTCCAGCTCCGTTAGAATAGCTCCGTTAAGCTCCGCTTTATTGCTGTTACCTCCTTTTAAACCATTAGCTATCTCGCTTTTACCCCATGCAACATACACTGAAGGAATGTTTGATTTATAACATGAATGCATTGTGCTTATATTGTGTGCTTATATTTAGCCTGTTCGGGTGCCGACAGTCCAGGTGAATGCTGCCTCGAAGAAGGCATGTGGAAGGTTTCGCCTCCAAACAGGTTTTCCTCCACACTGGCTGCGGCCCCAGGTATTTTGTATCACTGAAAAGTTATCTTTCGATAACTTGAGGGGGATTGTTGATGTATACAAAATAAACTATGTACCAAACAACCCTGCAGACACTTAGTCAGAGGCCCATAAGGCCCCGTGCAAAGCAGGCGGTTGGTTTGAAACACAGCTATATACCATACAGAACCGATACGGCCTCGCGGACTCGAGAGATTAGAGAGACACGTATCCTGCTGCTCCAAGTATCAACTGTAGCATAGCAAAAACAAGAAGCCACCGTCCAGGCTACACCCAACCCGGCCTTGTGGGAACCAAGGCCAAGCAGGTGATGCACCCAGATGAACCGAGGCACGTAGCTTGGCACAATATCACGCCATGAATGGAGCCTTGTTGTGATATCAGTAATACGTGTGAGCCCCCACCCTTGAGGCAGGGACTTTTTATAAATATGACTGGCAAACTATGTACGGGGCTCTTCCTAGGCAGACTCTCGTAGAGACGACGCGCAGGACGACCCCGAGCTCGTTAAAACCTCCGATCGGTAAGATACCTGTAAGGATGATGGCCTTCTAATAAATCAACAAGAACCCTCCTACAATTACTCTGACTGGTTATTTAGCGATCCACTCCAAGAGTCCACCCGGGAGGGTTGGAAGGTGAGTTTTCTATGCAACAGACGCACCGGGAATTCAGATGCGCGTGTCACGATGGCACACGAGGGCGTCTTGCTCAAGGACGCCTGCGTGGAATCGGCCTTGGAACCCGGAACCTTTCGGCTGGGAGTCAGACACCCTGGACGGTGTGTAGAAAGCTTGAAAGGAGTGGCCTGTGGGGGGAGTGGGACTGTGGGGCTGTGGGGGGAGTGGGACTGTGGGGGGAGTGGGACTGTGGGGCTGTGGGGGGAGTGGGACTGTGGGGCTGTGGGGGGAGTGGGACTGTGGGGCTGTGGGGGGCCGGAGCCCCCCCCCCCCCCCCCTCAGGCCTGGGGCTCGGCCCGGCCTGAGGGGAGAGAGAGAGAGAGAGGATATTAATCTGATAAAAACAGAGGAAGGTCTGCTTACCCAGTGGGGGAAAAACAATGTGTTCATGTTTTACTACACCGGGTTGGAAAAGAACATGGCCTGATCTCACCACACACACACACACACACTAACATGCAGTACTACATACACTGTAGTACAACTGATTAGATGTACAAATGTCAGGAGAGAAAGGCACACAGTCCACACATGCACATCACACACATACATACACTCTCTCTCTCTCTCCATCTGTTTAACATGTCTCTTTACCATCCCTCTCCTCGTCTCTCGCCCTCTCCTCACCTCCTCCCCTCCCTCTCTGTCCGTGTCTACTTTACCATGTCCCTCGTTCTGTCTTTGAGCCCTGCTCTCTTTCAGGCTCTCTCTCTCTCTCTCATGATTGACAGGAATGCTCTGTAGATGCAACAGCATAATGGGAACATCTGCTAACACGCACACACACACACACACACACACGCATGAATGCATGGACACACACACACACACACACACACACACACACGCATGAATGCATGGACACACACACACACACACATACACACACCAGCATGTCAGTGTGTGTGTAACCTGTCGAGGACATAGTGTTTTTTTTTCCAGGTCCGTCATGTAGCGATCATGTGACACATCATAATTGAGATGTACGTCAAAGCGGTTTGTTGAATTAAATGTCAACACAAAGCAGATAAACAATAAGCTTCCAGCCGGCCCAGCCCAGCACGACTGACAGCTGCAGTCAAGTCCTGATCGCCATGACCACAAAACCAGACGACAATTACCTTGTCACAGTTGCCTAGAAAATATATTGTTTGTAGATAAATAATAATACAACACAAGGGCATTTATCAAAGTCAGACTTTGAGATATACATATATATATATATATATATTTGGGCAAAACACAAATCTATATTTTTTAATATCTTTTGGATGGAATGCCCAGTCAACAATGTGACTTTACCTGTTTACTGCCTACGGGAAAGAGGTGCAGAAATCATTTTTATTCATGCGCAGATGACAAACGAGCAGGTCAAGGAAATCAGAGGTCAAGTGAAGTGGATTACTTTTTTTTTTCTGTACTGGTTTTGATATTCATATTTCGTATTCAGCATGTTTTTTTTTTTTTACTTTTTTTTCACTCAAAAGTTCTCGGTTCAAGGACGCAGATGCAGAGGAGACGTAAATCAACCACAGGCTGTTCTGTGAGGTACAGATGTTGGAGGCATCGCCTCGAGCTACGACGGTTCCCACTGCCGTCTGCTGGAAAGACGTCAGACTGAAGACGTCCTTCTGAAGGCATCGATCAGCGCACGCACACCCCTCAGTACGCCTGCCGTGTCACTCACACCACGACGCACATCCTGAAGGCTCACAGAGCGCTACGGCGTGCAGAAAATAAGTCATTTCTTATTTCCTCATCAGGGACTCATTTGTTTCAGCAGATTCTTTGCGGCGTAGGTTGCCGCTGGTCCTGGGGTGGAGATCTGGCCCTGTGTGTTTTCATCTGTCACACGATGTGGCCAACGGCCAACGCGTCCCGCTGAGTCCCCACGCTGAGGCTCCTCAGCGCCGACCGGCTGAAGCGCGTCCGGGCGAGTGTTTGGTATTCATGGCTGGTTAAATACTCCCTTCTGATTGGCTATTCAGCCCGGAGCGCCGAACCTAACCAGGACCGGTGAGGCGTGACGAGTGATTAAGCTCACAGCTGATTGGCTGTTTAGCGGCGCCGGACCCCGGCGGCCGGTGGCGGCGGTGGGAATGCGTCTGGAGGTGTTGTTAGGGGGAGGGGGGGGGGGGGCTGGGGGGGTTAAGTGCCCCAGACGTATTCCGGGGTTGCTGGTTCAATCGCTTGGGCGCGCACATGAACAGTGAGTCTTAAGAGAACTACCGGGTATCAGCCGGACTGTACGCAGCGTGGCCAAGGGCACGGCTTCACGAGTCAGCAGTGCTGCAGCTAGCAGCTAGCTGATTCCTTTTACCATTTCACTCATTATAGTGCCTATTAATAATGAATAAAGTGATATATTGCAACGTTTGCATATCTTTAAAGAATGCGCTGTAAACAAACACAGCCCCAGATACAATATTGCAGTTTCACAAATCTAATGAAACTATGGAGCAGTGGCCGGAACCCCAGGCAACAGGCTGCACCATCTCCCTCCATGAAATATGAATGTTTGAAGAATACACAGAATATTGAGAATATTTTTACTCCCAAATGTCCCAAATATTTCCTCCCTCCTCTGGTCATGAAGCTTTAAGGTTCCAAGTTCAGTTCACTTCAAGTTGTGATTGCAAAAGAAAAAAAATGAGCGTGTGAGAAAGAGAGATGAGAGGAAGAGTCAAACATAAAAAAGGAGGAAGCAAGAGGAGGAGGAAGAGGAAGAGGTCAGGGCCCAGATGAAGAAGAACGTGAGGTTGGTCCTTCTCTCTGGCTGATGTAGTTTCAACTAAAGCTTTCGACAAAGTTTCACCGTTCTGATACACCCACGGCTCCATGATGGCGGAGCACGTCCCTCAGCAGACAGGCTGTGGGTGGAGGTCAGGGTGGAGGTGCATCTGTTCCCGGGCCCTGGGTTAACCACGCCCATCTACGGCTCCTGGAACTGGAGGCCATCGGGACCCCCAGGGAAGACCGCTCACTGACCGCCCACCGGGGCGTGCAGACGGGCAGCCACTCGGTACGGCGGGGGGCTCGGACCAGGATGCCACGTCAGGAGCAACACGCCCCCCCCCTGCCGTGACCGGCCCCATGGTCCCAGGCGGTGATGATCAGCCCCATGGTCCCAGGCTGTGATGATCAGCCCCATGGTCCCAGGCTGTGATGATCAGCCCCATGGTCCCAGGCTGTGATGATCAGCCCCATGGTACCAGGCTGTGATGATCAGCCCCATGGTCCCAGGCTGTGATGATCAGCCCCATGGTCCCAGGCGGTGATGATCAGCCCCATGGTCCCAGGCGGTGATGATCAGCCACATGGTCCCAGGCTGTGATGATCAGCCCCATGGTCCCAGGCCGTGATGATCAGCCCCATGGTCCCAGGCTGTGACCGGCCCCATGGTCCCAGGCTGTGATGATCAGCCCCATGGTCCCAGGCTGTGATGATCAGCCCCATGGTCCCAGGCTGTGATGATCAGCCCCATGGTACCAGGCTGTGATGATCAGCCCCATGGTCCCAGGCTGTGATGATCAGCTCCATGGCAAACGTCCTTCTAAGGTAATTAGAATACTCCTTTTACTGAAGGACCGAGGCGCCGGAAAAGAACAATGGGGTGAACCCCAGGTGGGACTGAAAGTGGACTGGTACAGAGCCACAGCGTTCTCCTCCCTCAGAGCCTCAGAGCCTCAGACAGGGACCTCCTTCAACCCAATGAGCGGCTCATTCAAGAGGTCGTTCACATTCATGTCGAGTTGAAGTCTGAGTCCCACCTTATGGACACATTTCATTTCCTGTTTCACAGGGATCCATTGGGCACTCATTGATGCCACCAGAATGCTTGTGTTTTTCAATTCCTTAGCACTCGTTGGACTTTTTGGGGGGTACGTGTTTACAGCAGACGGCAGTCAGAACCCTTTTACCTCGCGGTGCTGTCTCCAACATCTGTACTCCACAGAACATTCTGTGGTTGTGGAACAGTGGTTGATTTACTCCTCTGCCTCTTTGTCCTTGAACCGAGAACTTTTGAGTAAAAAAAATACGCTGTGTGAATATCAAAACTAATAGGGAATACAACTCAAATTTTAGTACGGTCTAACTCCAAAGACAGGAAGACACAGTGAACAACAGATGACCTGCTGACCTGTATGACATGAACATACTGCCTCTCATTGTTAACCAAATGAGTACGTTTATAATAAGTAAATGACTCACTGGCTCCACAGTCTATGTGCTGCCCATCCATCCCTGTGTCCGTATTCATGAGGAAAGACACACGCTGATCAAAGCCTACATGGTTCTCGGTGTGTTAGCTTCTTTGCTAGCTACATACTTTGATGCTGTCTGGGGGGGCCAAGAATAAGTACAGGCTAACAGAGTGTCCTAGCCCACCGCGGGGTGCTCGCCTCACGCAGCCCAGTCAGGCGCTCTGTCAGCGGGGGGGGATCAATTTGTGCTGAGGTGGCCAATCGGGGCGCCATCACCGTCACCATCATCAGTATTCTGGGGAGGCCGTGGGTGGTGGGGGGGGGGGGGGGGGGCTCCTGCCTGGACTGGCAGCCGCGGGGCCACGTCGCCACGGCGATAGATGGATAATACAAGAGGAGCACCAGGGGCCCCCTGAGGGAGATCCTGCCCCCAACCCACCAACGCACTGGACAAGTACTTTAGACCGCCCTTGGAGGTCTGTTGACACACACACACACACACACACACACACACACACACACACACACACACACACACGCGCGCGCGCGCGCACGCACGCACGCACGCACACACACACACGCACAACATAACGGAACATTGACACAGCAAATGTCACACACACGGTGAAAACTAAACTACAACACGGTGACATTCAGGAACACACAAACCGTTTACATAGATGTCATTTCTCAAACATGCACATACGCTCACAGAAGAGCTCGTATACACACGTACAAAGTCTCACCCACAGTCACAGATACAATACACACACACACACATACACATACACAAATACATTAACAGGGGCACACCCACCAAGATATTTCTCAGTTTTAAACAACACACATCCCGATACACACACATATACACAACACACACACACACACACCCAGATACAGAGCACACACACACATGGATACCCAACACACAGCCAGATACAAAGCGCACACACACACAATACACAACCCACCCAGATACAGGCGACACACACACACACACCAGGATGCCCCCCCCCCCCCCCCACCCCCCCCAGACACACAGCCCTACGTGGACGGGGTACAGAGATGGATGGCAGGCAGTGCGGGCGGCAGAGCGCCGTAATAACACAGAGAACATTAATCCTCCCGACCCGTCGCCATGCCAGCAGCGTTGCCGATGGCAACATCCCTCACGGCGGGGGGGGGGGGGGGGGGGGGGGGGGGGTGGGGGGGAGCTACAGGCATGGCGCTAAGGTGAGGCGTTAAATCACAGCTATGTGCTTGCCATGTTCTGTCATCGTTACAACCGGGGGAAGATTCACCTCCAGACATATAGCCTATAGACTATAACATAACTACACATGTTTAGGGCTACATTAATAATAATAATAATAACTATAACTAATACCACATTCCACTCCCTCCTAGTTTGGGATTATGCTTAGTTTGTCTTACTCTAAATGTGTAGTATATGATAGAGCACTCGAGAAAATACTTAAGTACAATACATACAAATATGTTAAAAAAAAAATTTTTTAATAAAGTCATAAAAATATAAAAACTGGTGAATGACTAAAAATAGCAGTTTATAATTACACACCTTTAACTGTGATTATCATCCATCATCACCACTTGATATTCACTAGACTGTTCAATATTCAAGCGACAGGCATAAATAAGCTCCCATCTACCCAAAACCACACAGCTACACATGTGGTTTGAGATCGACCAACCTTTAACCTCTCTCTCTCTCTCTCTCTCTCTCTCTCTCTCTCTCTCTCTCTCTCTCCCTCCCTCCCTCCCTCCCTCCCTCCAGGGACTTGTTGCAGACACACAAGTTCCGATTATGACACAAGAACAAGAACATTCTGTAAAAAAATAATTACTTTATGTCCCCCCCCCCCCCCCGGAGCCTGGGGGTTCTGGAGTGTTCCGCAGGCCGTTTATGAACATTAAGTAAAATAAATGCGCGGTGCGCTCTGGGGCGCGCGGGGGGGGGGGGGGGCGGTAAGGTCAAGGGCGGGCGGGATAATGGATCGCCCGGCCCCGCGCCGGCGTGATCACTCAATCCGCAGCAAATATGCGGTTATAAAGATCAATAAAGATGGCGGCCGGCCTCCCAGCACGCCTGTGATTGATTGCATATATTTCTCGTTAAGCACAACACCGGGGAAGCATCCATTATATCTCACGCGGCCGCGGTCGCCATGACAGCGTTAAGAGGCGCCGTTAAGAGAGAAATTAATTCACGACGCCGAGAGAAGCGCTGCCTTTGTAAACACAAACCGCAGTCGTGACAACTTGACCAAATAAACATGGCGGCCTGAAACTGAAACATCAAAAATAAAAAGTGCAAAAAATGTCCTGTCTGTAAACCCTCGGAGGACCGTTTTCAAGAAGGAAAGCTGATCTTTCCAAAAAAAAAGTGAATTCCCGGAGTGGTCGATATCGGGCCGCAGAGCGGCGGCTTCTGAGACCGTCATCGCCATGGCGATCGGCGGCATTAAGCTTTCATGAAAGTGGAAGTTAATTAGCTGTGATGAGCTCGCGGGACGCTCGTTAGCCGCGCTGCGTGACTGCTCCGGTGTAATTAAATGTCATCTCTCCTCAACTCACCCAGCCAGAAAATAAAGGGAAAAAAAAACGGGGGGAAAAATGTCAGATGCTACAAATTTAGCCGGTTTAGCCGGCCGGAGCCTCTGGGGGTCCATCCCCTGGAACGGCGAGCCCTCTGCTGACAGACAGGGGGCCTGGCTCGCACTGCACACACGCACACACACACGCACGCACGCACGCACGCACACACACACACACACACACGCACACGCACACGCACACACACACACACACACACACACACACACACACGCAAAACACACAACACACACAAAACACACACCAGAACAGAGGGGCTCACCTTTGGGGTACACCTGTGTTCAGCAGTCTGTGTCGACGTGTATTGTGTTTCAGGGATGATTTTCATTAATTTGTCACACGGGAGAACACTGCTGGAGTATTCTTTACATCATCACCCGTCAAGGTGACAGAGACGGGCGGGGGGGACAATGTGAGTGTGAGGAAAACAGAAAGAAAGACGGAGAGAAAGAAAAAGGAAGAGAACAAGAGAATGAGAGCCTGAAATACAAGAGAGAGAGAAAATAAAATGAGTGTGAGAAATACCAAAGAAAAACAGACAAGAGAGAAAGAGTGAAACGACTCTGAGCTTGTAGGTGACAAAGACATGCCCCCCCCCCCCCCCCCCCCCCCCCTCTGCTCCTGACCTGGCAGGTGTCATATGTTTGACCCCGCCCCCTGCGGCCTCATCACGAGCCGCAGCGCTGTGGGGGGACGGACGAGGCGGCAACAGGGACGGGGGTCTGACAGAGACGCGGCGGCGTCCTGTCGAGCGTTGAGAGAGTGAGAGACCGAAGCCTGCGGGAGGCGGGACAGCCCCGTGACTCCAGAGGACACCGTTCACCATGACGAGCTGCAGGAGCACCGCGCCAACGCTCACCACTACCACCTCGGCTAGCCACCCTCTAGCACTGCCGCTAGCTAGCTAACCGCTATCGCTACCGAAAGCTAGCTGGCAACCTCTGCTGGCCACGCTCTAACACTGCCGCCAGCTAGCTAACCTCTATCGCTACTTCAGCTAGCGTCTGCTGGATGATTAGCTGTTTATTTGGGTTCCTTCAACTGTCACTTATTTCCTAATATTCTGTCATTCAGTTATTTTTTATTATTTAAATTCCCTCAATGTCTTGTTTTGAAATGTTTCAGATTACTTATTTATTTTCCTCCTCCAACTGTCACTTTTAGTTAAAATTTGTGATCTTTTTTTTTTACTATTTGATGACTAAACCTAAGGCATTTATTTGCCAAGAATGTTGTTGAACACTAGCCAGTACGCTTAGCATATTTCCTTCTGCTTGTAAATGTCGGCATCACACTCGACACCAGACACAAATCGCTCTGGATCAACCGTTGCTTTTGGGCATCGAGGAAACTTAGTCTCCAGCTGGCGCTGCGCCCTGAGATCCACGCTGGAGCCCAGAGACCAGGGACCTGCACTAGATAAGACCTCACTGCACCAGATAAGACCTCACTGCACTAGATAAGACCTCACTGCACCGGATAAGACCTCACTGCACCAGATAAGACCTCACTGCACCGGATAAGACCTCACTGCACCGGATAAGACCTCACTGCACCGGATAAGACCTCACTGCACCGGATAAGACCTCACTGCACCGGATAAGACCTCACTGCACCAGATAAGACCTCACTGCACCGGATAAGACCTCACTGCACCGGATAAGACCTCACTGCACCGGATAAGACCTCACTGCACCGGATAAGACCTCACTGCACCGGATAAGACCTCACTGCACCAGATAAGACCTCACTGCACCCGATAAGACCTCACTGCACCAGATAAGACCTCACTGCACCAGATAAGACCTCCACCAGGGCCTGGTTGTGTGTGTGTGTTTGGTTGTTGTGTGTGCGCGCCTCATTCACTGTGTGCATACTTGTGCTTGCGTGTGCGTCGTCCGTGTCTCTTCGTGTTCCAGGCGGTTCCGTCCTGTGGTCCGGTTGGTGTTCCACGGCGGTTCCGTCCCGGTTCTGTTCGTCTGCAGCGGCTCTCGGAGACAGGCGTGGACGGCGCCGTGCGGCCGCGCCTGTCAGCCACACAGCGAGCCCGGCGGCGTCTCCCAGGAGGGCTCCTCACCGCGCAGACATCAGCGAGGAAGAGGAGGAGCGGGAGGAGGAGGAGGAGGAAGAGGAGGGGGATCTAATTCCCGCCGCCCTGCGGACACAAATGAAACAGGGAGAACTTAATGAGGCCCAGCAGCAGGCGCCGGAGCGAGGCGGCGTGGGCTCCCCGCTGGGACACAAATGATAAAGACACGGGGAGAGGGCTTCCTGGCTCTGCCAGGTAACCACGGCCAGTCCTCGCCTCCACGTCCTCCTCTTCCTCACTGATGCGGCTCGACGTCTCCTGTCCCCTCCTCATCTTCCTCCCAGAACGCGGCTGTCTCGCCCTTCATCTCCTCATCCTCATCATTATAGTATGGCGTCATGTTTAATGTGTGACTGCTACACAAAACGGTATCGCTGTCATTCCATAACTGGGTGTATGTGTATGGGCAATAACTACAAAGCTATAGTCTTAACTGCATCTAAACGTTGAAACATTCATATAACAGTTGGGGAAAGCCCCTTGTGTTCTGTGAGCCCATCAGAACAGCGTGTTGCCAACGTATCAACAGAGAGTTTAGAAGGTAAAGCTAAAACTCACTTCTAATCGATGAGTTCCCAAAAACCAGCCACTCCCATTAGTCATGATGTCGCTGTCTGTAGTTGGCAGAGTACATTAACCCGGAGGCTACTGAACCAGCTGGAAGTGCAAAAGCTAGCTGGAAAGGCCATTGCTACTGAACTAGCTGGAAGCATTCATTAAAAGGAAAACAAGTGTCTGGTTTGTTTGCTTTGGTGTGAACCAACGTTCACACCGGCAAGAGAGAGGAGGAAGGGAAGCCAAAACGTTTTTCACATTTGAGTTTGTTTCCTTATGATCAAATATTCACTTGTTGCCTGCGTTTAGTCTGTTTTCTTGTTGCCTGAGAGCAGGATTAGATGATGAAAGAGTGAAGCAGACAGCAGCAACATAAAAAAAAAAAACATTAAAGATTTATGAAAAATAAAAATATGTTTTTACTTTTATAAAAAAAACTGACCTAAATTGAGGATTGTACAAGACTGGCTTGATCCAGTGGAGTAAATTATAAAACATATTACTACCAAATACTGAACATCAAACATTTCTTTTCAACCTTGAAAGTGTACTGTAAATTGTAAAATTGGAACAATTGTATTCAAAGTATTAATTTTTCATGAATTGTTTTTATGTTCAAGGCTCAGGCCTACTTCGATGAAAAAAAAAAACATGTTGCCAATATTTTATAAAAAATTGATAAATCACCAAATCACCTTTTCAATTTAACTCATGCAATTTCAAGTTCAAATATACATTTGTGACAAATGCATTTAGATCACGTATGAAATAAAATATGTTGCAGTAAAAATCTTCTTAAGCAAATGTTCCACAGAGGAGGAGAGCTCTCCTTGTCTCCTTGCTCACAGGGAGTTTGTGTTTAACGGTCACTTTCGGTCTAGCCCTGGGGCTGCACAAGATGTTCTGAGCTAATTCCACCTGAGCTTTTAATTAACTCATTAATTAACACTGACGGCTCTGTTAAAACACCCACCAATCACAGGGAAGCCTGGGCCAGCCAATGGGGTTGGCGCGTGGTTCTGATAAACCTAAAGGCTGTGAGTGTTTAACCGGGCTCAGCACTAATCCAAGTCCTTAGCCTTATGGACGGAGCTTCGCTTTGCTGAATCAATTCACCGTTAACAAGCCTGACTGCTGTCTATAGACCCTGGAGCAGCTCACTGCTGGTCCATGGCCCATCGTCTCTCCTGCTCTCCCTCTCTCCTCCTCAAGCTCTCTCTCCACTCACTTTCTCTCCGTCTCTCTCTCCTCCTCAAGCTCTCTCCACTCACTCACTCTCTCCCCTCTCTCTCTATCCACTCACACTCTATCCATCTCTCCTTCCTCCTTTTCTCCCCTCGCTCTTCCACCTCCTCCTCCATCCCTCCCTCACTCACCACATTCTCTCCCTTTCCCTCCTCTACCTTCACCTACCACCTCCCTCCCTCACCTCCTCCCTCTGCCCTGCTCTTCCCCCTCCCCTCCCTCACCTCCTCCCTCTGCCCTGCTCTCCCTCACCTCCTCATCCCTTCATATCCCCCCCTTACCGGCTCCCTCCCTCCCTCCTTCTCTAGCCTCTCCCTCCCCCCCCCCCTCCCCCTGATAGTTTGGTCATGAGGAAATCTCCCTGGTTCCTGGTTTTTCCATCATTTATTAAATGGATAAGAAATATTAAATGATTCATTCGTGACTTCATTTCCCATAAGCCCTCTCTGGTCCAGTCTGCATCAGTTAAGATGGTTTATTAATAATTGGCTTCCCATCAAAAAAAAAAAAAAAAACCTTTAAATTTACTGGCTCATTTCCCCTCAGACAATATGTGTATTTTTGATGATGTTCCTATTTTTCTAATGTAGTTTGCTGTCTCAGCTTCACATAACCAGGGCCTGTGTATTATTATACAGCACAGAATGTCAAACACTGACCAATCAGCAGCGACAGGGAGATTCTCCTGCCGCTCTGATTGACTTGCATGGCTTTGGCGGCGGTTCAGAATGCCTCTGGAGGGGGAGGTGGTCACCGCTGTCTGCAGGACAGAGATAAGGGGGCGTGGCTCCCGGGATCCCACCGGCAGACAGGTGAGTTAGCGACAGGTGTTCTAAGTGGCTAATCTCTTTCAAAAAGACAGTAGCTTGCCCCGCAGGAGACAGGCCCAAGGGCAGCGTATCCCAGGACATCCAGAGGACAGCGGCCCAGCACTTCTGAGCAGTTGTGTCGCATTTCCAGTGATTCAAGTTCAAGTTTAAGTAACTTTATTGTCAAGTGTGCTGAATGGCAGGCATATAGCACAGATGAAGTTGCAGTCCTCTCAGACCTGCGGTGCAAAATGTTGTTTATGAATTCATAATTAATTGTGAAGCCCAATTAAGACCCAACCTTTACAACTACGCTCTCCTATGAGGCTGTGATACCTCGCTCCTCCCTGCGTTCAGCTCTCTCAACAGACATAAACACTAAACACTCTGGTGCCGTCGCCAGGCTATCAAGTGCACCAGCGTCACGATCAAGGCCCCGCCGTTTTCAGTTGGCGTTTCGTTTCAAAGCGAAGCTGACGCGTCCTCTCAACGTTCTCCAGAACAACAAGCCCCCCCAGGGGGGGGGGGGGGGGGGGGCAGGAGACTGACCTCGGCTAATCAGGAGCCGAGGAAACCAACAAAGAGACGCGCCGCTCCTCCGCCTCGTCCGTCAGATCGGAGCGAGCGACTCCCTCTTTGTTCCGGCGACTCCCCGCCAGCAGCTCGTCTGTCGCCGCGTCGTGCCGCGGGCCCCCCGGGGCCCCCCGGGGGGCCGGGATCTCCACTGTCGATGGATTAACGCACGTCTGTGGCGAGCTCCGGTTCCACCGCAGCGCGCGGCGTCAGAACAGCGGGAGCACGGCGTTCCCACGGCGGTCCCTGGAGAAGGCGGGGCCAGCCCTCGCCGCGCGTCACGTCAGCGCATTGATTTGTGAACTGACACACGAGCGCACCAGAGGAGCTGTCAATTAAAACCACCCAGGGGCTTTGGTTTGACGTCAATCGCCTCAGAACCGAGATGAAACCGCCTGGCTTGTTAATCGCTGGAACTTCTGATGTACCTTTTTAGAGGTTTCTGCTACATTTAAAGAACTGAGTGGAAATGACTACAAAGGAGCCTGAGTATGTCCATGGAGTGTGTTGGCTCAAACAGGCTGGAACACCGACGCTACAAGACTAAAACAAACAGAAGATAGGCACCAATACAGAAATACATAACAGGTAAACTTTCACTACCTTAACTTTCCTAAACTGGGCCAAAAACTAATATGAGAAAACAATTCTTTATTTCTAAGCAATAATCTCAGGAAAGCGATAACAGTAATGGTTTCTGTAAGAATACAGCAGTGAGAAACCGCCATTCCTTCTCCGTTTACAAACCCTCTGCAGATAGGCTTTACCCACTGGTCTCTAAACGTCTATTAAATCATGTGGCCGCGCACAGAAGAGAGAGAGAGGGAGAGAGAGCGAGAGAGACAGAGAGAGAGAGAGAGAGAGAGAGAGAGAGAGAGAGAGAGAGAGACGTATTACATCTGTGTTATTGGTCGAGTATCTCCGCTGTCTGAAGGGAACAGGTGTGATAACTCGCCCAGGTCGAGCAAATGGAGAAAGAGAGCAAGCGAGAGAGGGCGGAGGACACACACACACACCGATATGAGCCGTCTGATAAGTTAGTTTTCTCCCGCTTCCACCGCTGCGTGGCGTAATAACAGCAGACCACCATTTGTGACATATGACAGTCTGACGGACCCCCTGGCCACGCTCACCTGTCTCACTGCATCTCACATGGCAGGTGGGAGACAACCCTGGGGGGGACGGGGGAGACGGGGGAGAGGGGGGATGGAGGGGGGAGGGGGTGAGAGATGGAAAACGGGAGGTTGGACAGAGAGAGATAAGAGAGAGAGAGAGAGCAGGGTGAGGGGAGAGGGGAGGGATTGAGAGAGACAGAGGAAAGTGTTGTGGGAGAATTAGGGAGACAGAAAAAGGGGGAGGTGGGGGAGGAGGAGTGGAATAGAGGAAGA
>JAXIVH010000043.1:1764203-1775984 GCA_036785325.1 Urophycis tenuis
ACACACACACACACACACACTATACACACACACACACACAGACTATGAGCAGCACTTAGTGTTCAGGAAACTATTGTCTGTTGAGTGGGCAGGTATATTTTATTTATCCATATATATATATATATATATATATATATATATATATATATATATATATACAGAGAGAGAGAGAGAGGGAGAGAGAGAGAGAGAGAGAGTATACAGCCATTAACCAACAGGATCTCAGACGAGGTGATTTCAATCTTTGCTGCGAAAAATTCCAAACCTGGCAGATTCCCAGCGAAGCCAAGTGGAATAAGTGAAATGCACACCACAGAACGACCACTGCAGGTGAAAATACTGTAAATATAACTGAACATATACTGTATATACAGGTGGGTGTGTTTTTTTTTATTGATAACAGATACAGATAGTGAATTGTGCTTTGTGGTAACTGGTGGGGTACTGTGGAGAATAGTGCTGCTGAAGTACTGGTAAAATACCAGTTGTGTAACATTAGGTCAATACAGGGTACAGAATGGTGGCGTGTCTTGATTTACTGATTCCACAGTCATGAGAGAAAGACATTACCTCTCTGGTTGAACCCTTTTTACCCTGGTTATTTCGTGGTCATTTTTTGCTCTTACATCCTTTCTACAATCTTTGTCATACCTGCCACTGTCCCTTGCCTTCTGCTGGGACACCTTAATGTCCCGTGACTAACATCCTCTCTTATCTCGCTGGCCAGCTCCTATATTTCTGATATTCATTACGACCGGGACCAGGACACCAGCGGAGCGGCGGGGCCTGTAAACAAGTCTGCTCTCCGGGTTTGTTCTCCTTCCTGATCCTGTGCTCCACCCCTCAGGTGTCCTGGAGCGAGGGCGACGGCCTCAGAGTCCACTCGCTCTGCTGCCTTTGTTTGTTGGCTTCGTGGTTTCCCTGTCGCCATGGAGACGGAGAGGTAAACACTGATGATCCACTTTGGGGGGGGTAAAAAGGATTGTTGTTTTATGGCAGACGGAGAAACGTCCCTGTCTTTGTGCGCGTACAAAGGGAGACAGGGTCTTCAATGCATCTAATGAAACGCTGAATGAAAGTGCTCTGTTTAAAATAACCTTGTTAAAAGGCGGGGCTTTTTTGCAGATGCTTTTATCCAAGGTGACCCAGAGTGAGCTTTAATACTTAAAATACCTGCAGGTTGTCGGTGGAAAACCTTCTCAAAATACATCCCATGGAGATCCACCAACGGCTGGCATCCCAAACCAAACAAAGAGCACAATGATGAGCTTTCCCTCACGGGATCAAATGAGTAATTCTTCTTCTTTGTGTCACCATAACATGTCACACTTCTTCCTGCTGAATGTCAGGTCTCTCAACATCTAACCACCAGGCTGGTGGAGGAACCACAGGCTCCACCGGGCCAAACCAAGACACGCGCGGGGGACGCCAGTGGAAGTGATTTTCCTGTTGATTGCACCACTTGTTTGAGCTACAGATTAACAATAACTAAATTACTGTCAAAGGAAGTGATCCATCCTAAAATGTATTGTCCTCGGTTGATAGTCTCCTTTGGCTGCACATTTCCATTGAAGCAACACATTGTTTACAACCCGTACTCAGATTGCTGTATTTGTATGAACACCAAAGCAAGGACACAATCACAAAATGCTTGAGTTATTTCATTATTATCCAGCCACAGGAAGAGCTCTCCCCCTCCTATCACATCTCTCCAACGCAGCACAGCAGCCCGGCATCCAGCGGCTAAGTTTACAAATGTTATACATGTTATACATATGGATAAACATTATGGATATGGAGTTACAATCCTATTGTTCAGCCTACACACACACACACACAGGGCTGTGGCGTGTGCACTCTACACGCCTGCACGGGGGGGACGCCAGCCTCCCACACGCCTGTTACACGCATTGCGGAACGCACACACGTAGTGTTTGTCTGGGAGGTGATGACCACGGCGGCGACCGTGACCCCGGCGCACGCCGGCGCCCATTTTACTGAGCGGAGGCAGAGCCCATGTGACCGCCACCATCACCGCCACCAGCGGCTTCAGACGGCCTCGCAGCTGGAGCGATGGAGGAGATTAGCGGTGTGTGTGTGTGTGTGTGTGTGTGTGTGTGTGTGTGCCAGTGTGTGTATGTGTGTGTGCCAGTGTGTGTGTGTGTGTGTGTGTGTGTGTGTGTGTGTGTGTGTGTGTGTGTGTGTGTGTGTGTGTGTGTGAATGTGTGTGTGTGTGTGTGTGTGTGTGTGTGTGTGTGTCTGTATGTGTATGTGTGTGTGTGTGTGTGTGTGCGTGTGCAGGTGCGTGGGTATATGAGAGAGCGGAGGGTGGGGGGTAAAAAAAAGAAAAAAATATATATCAGACTTCATTTGGGATTCATGGTTTCTGCTGCACCTCACCTCTCTGATCAGAGAGAATATTCTGCTCATCAAATGTATGATTTATACCATTTAAATTCATTCTCTTCCTCAAACACACAGAACAGGCTGAGAGAGAGAGACAGAGAGAGAGAGAGAGAGAGACAGAGAGAGAGAGAGAGAGAGATAGAGAGAGACAGAGAGAGAGGCAGATAGAGAGGGAGGAAGAGGGGCGTGGGAGAGACTAAGAGAGATGGTGATAAGCTTGGGGAGAGGAAGATGGAGTGAGACAGACTAAAAGAGAGGTGGCAACAAAGAGAGAGATGAGAGAGAAAGTGACAGAAGGCGAGATGGAGAAGGAGGAAGGTAAAGAGACCCACATAAGCAATTCGCACCTTTCAGACGGCGGACCCCGGGCACGGGGTGACCTCTATTTAAACGAATAAAGATTGGCTCATTTTGAATCCCACTATTGTCCCAGCCCATGAGGAAATATCATTAGGTGTTAGTGGGTTAAATCACAACAATCAGAAGAAGTTTCCCCTCCATTTCCAGACCCACTGATGAAATACGCGTCTGCTTCAGGAGACGTATGGAAACACGGTGGCAGGGCCAGCGGGGTCAACCTGCTGCTTACAGACGTATAGACCCTGTGAGACAGGACACACTATCAAATATTAACCCTGTGAGACAGGACACACTACCAAATATTAACCCTGTGAGACAGGACACACTACCAAATATTAACCCTGTGAGACAGGACACACTATCAAATATTAACCCTGTGAGACAGGACACACTATCAAATATTAACCCTGTGAGACAGGACACACTACCGAATATTAACCCTGTGAGACAGGACACACTATCAAATATTAACCCTGTGAGACAGGACACACTATCAAATATTAACCCTGTGAGACAGGACACACTACCAAATATTAACCCTGTGAGACAGGACACACTATCAAATATTAACCCTGTGAGACAGGACACACTATCAAATATTAACCCTGTGAGACAGGACACACATACCAAATATTAACCCTGCATGATAGGCAGGACAACGGTGGGCTATGATTCGCACGTCAAGATGAAATCGAACCGGTCTGACAGAAAACCTCCTTGATTAGACAATCCAAGGTCCACATTCTCCTCCACTGTGATGAAGAGAAGCCTGCTGCTCCCTTGTAGACCCGGATGAAGAAAGGGTGCCATGCAGAGAAAGGCCATCAGAGGCTTATTAGGATTTTACAGGCAGAATTCCACAGAGGTGAGAATATGCATAATATGCAAACAGACTTTTGAGCAGACAGACCTGGCGCTAACAGACAGACCTGGCGCTAACAGACTGGCTAGGGGGTGAGACAGCCCTCCATCTGCCATGTGACGAATGGCATTGTCCTCCTGATGTGTTTTTGCCATTTTTGTACTGTCCCTTTGTATTATACATGAATGAAACAAACGCTCTTTCTGAATGTGCAGCCAGTGTATTGAGAAATGCCAGGGCATTCCGGGCTGGGCGCGCACTCAGAGCGTGGTTCTGTGTGGCCCAGCCTGCAGGACGATTGGTATGCATGCACAGAACAACCTGTACCATCGTGCCGCGCACAATTCAAACATCTCGGAAGATCTCAGCGCACGCAGATTGGCGACTTTCCCGCTGAGCGTTCCTTTGCGCGGACGCCAACGCAGAGTTCTGCGAGCGTGGCCTCGGGACCCCCGTGTTCCCCCCTCATCAGGAGGATTTCAACGGAAAGACGTCGTTTGATGGGCCGGGCAGGAGCCACGCGGGCCGGTCCCACCTGGCATCCACGACGCATTGAGGAACCTCCTGGAGGGGATGCTGAACAATGAGGTGGTCACTGGTCCCTGGGCTGCTCTTTTTTGGGGGGAGCTAGCAACAAAGAAAGATGGGATCTACCTTTGTTGTGTGGAGACTCCTTTTCCCCTGGCCAAGGTCTCCACCATCAGTCCCTCGTTGGACTACACTGGCCTGCGGGTGCTGGCAAGGCGAAGCGGAGACCGAGAGACGAGGAGAAAACACTATGGAGGAGGGCCAGCTTCACAACACTGGTAGGCTTGTTTGAATTTGATGCATCGCAATGCACGCAACATTCCAGCACCTGATGCATTGCTACCTGGGGAGTCAGCTGAAGTACTTGTTTTACTGATTTACTTGGGTGATGTAGTCACGTACTCTCCGTCTTTCAGCGGTCACCTGTGCCATCTGGAGCTTGTCTTCAGGAAGCTCTACGTGAAGGCGGCTGTGAGACGCTGGCCGGTCCCCAGGAGGGTAACGCAGCTCCGGTCCATCCTGTGGTCCATAGAGTACCACCAGCGCTTCGTACCTTTCTTCAAGGTCGCCGGCCCACCAAGCTGGTCCACTCTCCAGGGACCCCGCCATGCCGTGGTCTCCAGAGTGCCAGCAAGCGAGCACTAACCTTTCCCTCTGGATACCTGAGGGGACTGTGCTTTCCCAGGTAAGAGTGATCGACTATGCCAGCCACAACTTGTACCCACGAGAGAGAGGTGATCAAAACGATATTTTTCAAGCTAGAACTGATAGCTCCCAAGTGAGCCAGTTTAAAGACTATCAGTGTGTGTGTGTGTGTGTGTGTGGGGGGGGGGGGGGGGCTTTGTTTACAATCTACACAGAAAAAACACACTGGGGCACACAGGGAAAATGAAAATGGGGGTCGTGGAACCAAGGTGGGCAGCCGAGCTTGGTAATTTTAGCTTCACCACAACGGGGTGATGTTCTGTCTCGTCTTCCCGGAGGGAGATGAGACGGCAGTCTGGATAGTACCACTTCCACCATCCTCACGCACAAGCAGGATGCTTTTCGTGGAGGAGAAGTCCACAAGCCGACCCCATCCCATGCCAGCTTTGGGATCGATCGGCAAACGGCCGATGGGAAGGGCACTCCAGGCTCCATCCTCCACAGTTTGACTGTAGGGGCGCTGAAGTGAATGTGAACCTCTAGAGCTGAGCAGGGGACTCCTCTGGTCCGGCATCCATGAGCCAAACACCCATCAACAAGCTTTCAGAGTTCTGTCGCCCGCCCAAGAGACTCCGTTCAGGAACCGTGTCACCTAGCTGCAGGCCATCCCAGTAGTGAATGTTCCTCTGGACTGGGTTGGCTAAGGCTGTCCAGTTCTGGATTAGCCTTAGAGTGTGTAGGTCTAGATGAGAGGAAGGTCCAGAGTTAAGCAGTCGACCTGAGGCACGTTCCCCACGCCGTGGTCATTCAGACTTGAATGACCAACCAACCATCAGGACCACGAGACAACAGCATAGCACTCCGGTCCGCCTTGAACCACGAGTGTGGCTGTCCAGAGCTCCTTCCTGAAGGTCGGGGGGGGGGGGGGGGGGGGGGGGGGTGGAATGAATGAAGCAATGAGACAGACGTGCATGTCTATGGGGTGACCAAGAGCACAGCAACAACTGCCCCTCGTTCACAATGCAGTGGGGCTGGTGAGCACAAGCCTCCCGCCGGACCGCTGAGTCCTCTGGACGCTCCGTCGTCCAGCGGAGGCGTGAAGGGACCCGGCGCCGGGGAAGAGGAGACCGCCGGCCGGGACGAGAGCGGCCACATCTACAGACGCTGCAGCGAGCCACTTCCCGCGGCGAGCGCACACGGAGCCAGCCTGGGGACCCGGGGACGCTGAGATCTCAGAGTAAAGGCCATCCCATTACCGCCAGGGGAGAGGGCGCCATTATAGAACCGCAGAGCGAGGGCTCAGGGGGGGCGGAGGAGAGCGCTCACGCCTATAGACACGCTGGCTGGCGATTTATTCTCCTTTGAATTTATTCATCTCTTTTTATTTCTTCTAACGGTGCTGTGCTCCCCTCGGTGAGACCTGACTCCCTGTCTGGGATGACTAAAGCACACAAGATCTGCTCTCATCCGAGGACAGCTGTAGGAACCTCACTCCTGCTTTTCTTCAGGCGCCTGCAGGTTCTGTGTACCGAGTGTTCCGACATTAGCAGGGGTTCGACAGTAAAGTCCTCGCTCTTTAACGAGGCCATGGCCAGTGCGGAGCCATGGCTACTAATCACATTAAGCACTAGCCAGGCGATGGGGTGGAGGGGGGGGGGGGGGGGGGGGGGGCAGCAGGGGTTACAGGGACCCCCCTCACCCTGTAAACTCAGACCAGAAAACCAATATGACAGCCATAACAACCTGCTACCCCCTCAGGCTAATGTGCTACATGATATGTCCTTTTTAGACACACAGGAGCACGTCAATAAAGACCTGGAAATGTGTGTGTGTGTGTGTGTGTGTGTGTGTGTGTGTGTGTGTGTGTATGTGTGTGTGTGTGTGAGATACAGATATCTGAAAACACATGCCATTACTCGGATGGAGCGGCTTCTGGTTTATTGGACAAGCAGTTAATAGGAAGAGGCTGTATTTACACGTGCAGACATACAAAAAAGTATTTACAGGGTTCTTAAGGCACCAGAAAGCGGCTGACCTCTGACCCCTCTCAGCTGGCGAGGGACCGTCAGCTACGTTCCTGTACGACGCGGGGTCGCTAGCAAATAATCTCTCGGCCGACCCAAGATCGCAGGTTCACGCCCGGTTTCAGGACTCACCAGTACCGGCAGACCAATAAACAGGCAGCGTTCTGCAGTACATCTGAAATGAACACAGCAGGGTCAGAACTAAACCTGAAGCTCAGATATCCCTTCTCCGAACTGCAAGTTCAGAGCATGTATTCTTGGCTTGGTGTTTTACACAGTGTTTCAACAATGTTGAATCCACTTTCTGTCAACCTCTGATGGGTGGAATAACCTTCCGCTAAATTTCCAACATAATTACCCAGTTTGTTTTTTGCAAACTAGAGAGATATCATTTACGTTCTGCAACAAAACACATTATATCCGTTTGTTGAGCCGTTAAAGCAGATGTCTAGTTCTCAATACTTAAACAAATGAACTGTATTGTATTTGTATTGCATGTTACTGTTGTTTTTTGTTGCTGAAACTCATACAATATGTTCTTTGTTTTAATTTGGCAGCAGTACAGGGAAGCCTCATGGTACTGTGAGCATCAACACCACACATGCACGCACACGCACACGCACACACACGTGCACGCGCACCGCGCACGCGCACACGCACACGCACACGCGCACGCACACACGCACGCGCACACACACGTGCACGCGCACGCGCACGCACACGCACATACACGCACACACACACACACACACACACACACGCACACGCACACGCACACGCACACACACACGCACATACACGCACACACACACACACACACACACACACACGTTTTGAGCCTGTAGTTGGCAGATTCGATCCACAACAAAGTCCACAAACAAACAAGTGCTCCCACTTGGTGGGAGGCTCCAACGTGTCACATAAGAACCCATGAGGGAGGAGAGAGGTGGCGACAAACAGAGAGATGAGAGAGAAAGTGACAGAAGGCGAGATGGAGAAGGAGGAAGGTAAAGAGACCCACATAAGCAATTCGCACCTTTCAGACGGCGGACCCCGGGCACGGGGTGACCTCTATTTAAACGAATAAAGATTGGCTCATTTTGAATCCCACTATTGTCCCAGCCCATGAGGAAATATCATTAGGTGTTAGTGGGTTAAATCACAACAATCAGAAGAAGTTTCCCCTCCATTTCCAGACCCACTGATGAAATACGCGTCTGCTTCAGGAGACGTATGGAAACACGGTGGCAGGGCCAGCGGGGTCAACCTGCTGCTTACAGACGTATAGACCCTGTGAGACAGGACACACTATCAAATATTAACCCTGTGAGACAGGACACACTATCAAATATTAACCCTATGAGACAGGACACACTACCAAATATTAACCCTGTGAGACAGGACACACTATCAAATATTAACCCTGTGAGACAGGACACACTACCAAATATTAACCCTGTGAGACAGGACACACTATCAAATATTAACCCTGTGAGACAGGACACACTATCAAATATTAACCCTGTGAGACAGGACACACTATCAAATATTAACCCTGTGAGACAGGACACACTATCAAATATTAACCCTGTGAGACAGGACACACTACCAAATATTAACCCTGTGAGACAGGACACACTATCAAATATTAACCCTGTGAGACAGGACACACTATCAAATATTAATCCTGTGAGACAGGACACACTATCAAATATTAACCCTGTGAGACAGGACACACTACCAAATATTAACCCTGCATGATAGGCAGGACAACGATTACGGACACGATGGGCACGATGAAATCTAACCTCGCCCCCGTGGCAGCGGAGAGACGCCCGGCACCCCTTCCTGATGGGCTGGTGACCCGAGCCTTCCTGCACCCCCACCGCCACACAGCTGACTGCTGCCCGGGGAACCCGCAAAGACCCGGGATGCCACTGCTCCTTGGCCCCCGCTGGTGGTGGTTGGGACGTGTAGAGAGAGGTGAGACGGCCGTGTCAGTCGGCGAGCCACCGGGAGAGCCTTTAGAGGCTTGAATACATTCCTACCGGTCCAACACGCCACACTGTTCCTAGAAGTGCTGGTTAAAGTGCAATTCATTTGAGACGGTCAGAAGACGCAGCTAGGTGCTTCAAAGGCTGCTATCATGCGACTGCAATGCTTTTCCAAAACTATGTTATGTACTAACTCTGTGTCCAGAAGCTGACTGTGGGTATATTTTCCACTCTCATCTAATCATTTTTTTTCACGCGTGTGTTGATGTGTTGTTCTGAAGGAAACTTCACTCGTTCATCAATGAAATGTAATCTAAGGTAATGGAGTGAATGTGGGACAATCAGGACCGATGTGAACAACACCACCGCATAATTAACCACCGCATGACTAATGAAGGTTCATAAGTATCCAAAAGAATCGCAGTAATTAAAAAGGTAAATAATGAAACTATCAACTAAAGGCAATCCTTGAGGTACATAATTACAGTAAATAATTACAATCATTATTAAAGTCACAGTCAATATGAAACATTGCAGCTATTTGTTACGAGCTTGTGGCTTCAAAGGACCTGGACATGTCTGGAGTCAGTAGTCAACGCTCACTCCCCAGCCCAGCTACACCAGCTCACGTCACCCAGTCAGAGCAGAGAACACAGGAACAGTCACTGAGTCTCAGGACTGCTCAACGAGAGGGCCAGCTTACACACTGCCACTTCAAGTCAATAACCTTGAAGCTGGTGAATATTGAAATGCTTCAATATCACGGGACAAACACAGGCCTCTTAACACCAGCTATGGCTCTGCCACGTGAAGGTCCCAGGGTTACAGGCCGGAAGACACACTGGTGCTTTGACCCACGTCACAACAACAACACCCACCTACCCGGGTTGAATGCCGAGCAGGTGGGTCACAGCTGTGGCTGCAGCAGCCCTGTGAAAAGGGCTCCGTGGTCGTCTCCCTGCCTTGGTGCAGAAGGTGCTTGAACCCATAATAAGGGCTGTGACCCCCCCGCTGTGAAAGGGGTCCACGCTGCTCCACCATCAGAGAGGCAACAGGTAAACGCTTGAGACCGTGATCATGTGACGTGGAATAAAGTAGAATCAGTTCACCACCAAAAGGCTACATTCCTAAAAAAAAAGTCATTCCTAAAAAAATGATGATCCTTTAATGTCTCTAGGTAGAGAAATTTGTCTTGGGCAATCGAGAGAGCATGGTTACAAAAAGGTTAGGACACACATTTAACATAGAAGGTAAATGAGCTGACACCGGAAAATACAGATACATGCCAACATAGATATAGGTCAACTTCACATCCACACACACATAGCCAAATATCCCCCACCCACACACACCCACCCACACCTGTACCTGCACACATACCTAGCCTACAGTTTATATTGCACACTGCCCTATTCTAAAAAAAACTACACCAATGCAGACAGTCCATGATAATCAATACATACATAGATACACACATACAAATGATCACGATACAAACGGTAAGGAGATTATATGACACGCTCAACCGTGGCTCTGATGGCGGTCATCCGGGCCACTGAACTGCTGGCCGTGTTCGTACTGAGATAGCGTCAACCATTAGTAACAGACAACACAATGCAGAGCGATTAATAACAGCAACGCTGCCACAGGACGTACCACACAGCCAAGTGAAACCAGCGTGGCCAGGAACAAAAAGTACTTTTTCAGAAGTTCAATATCCTCATGTAACAAAATCATGGGAGGCTTGGCTGTTGCGTTTCCTCTGAGCCCAACAAAGCACAACACGAGACGCCAGGCGTCTGGACCGGCGTCGGGGGTCTCCTGAGGTCGGGGTGCTGGAGGTCTTGTGGTGTCAACGCACCACAGCCACTGTAACGCGTACCGCAGAGCCTCTACGGCAAGGCTGCGGGGTCAAATCCACCAGCCACCGGCCGCAGCCTGGAGACTCGTCTCTGCTGGCTTGGCGGCCTTGTGAGCATCTCACTGGGCCCCACTGTCGCTGCCCAGGGGGCCCCACTGTCGCTGCCCGGGGGCCCCACTGTCGCTGCCCAGTGGGCCCCATCTCACTGGGCCCCACTGTCGCTGCCGGGGGGCCCCACTGTCGCTGCCCGGGGGGCCCCATCTCACTGGGCCCCACTGTCGCTGCCCGGGGGGCCCTACTGTCGCTGCCCGGGGGGCCCCATCTCACTGGGCCCTACTGTCGCTGCCCGGGGGGCCCCACTGTCGCTGCCCGGGGGGCCCCATCTCACTGGGCCAGTGGGGCCAGTGAGATGACAGTGGGGCCTCACCGTGGTTTGTAGCAGCAGTAAACGGGTCTGTTCGGGGTTGTTTAAAGGGGGCCGGCAGCCCCAGAGTGAATCACACCTGAGAGCACGGTTTAATGTCCCAGTCCGGGGGGTTGCCTGGCCTTTATTTATTTAGGTGGGTTTTCCGTTCCCCTATATTAGATAAAAGTATCAACTGCCAAATGTCAGTGCAGAATATATTCATGAGAGACCGGTTCAATAAAAGCATTGAGCAAGAGAGAGAGAGAGAGAGAGAGAGAGAGAGAGAGAGAGAGAGAGAGAGAGGAGAGAGAGAGAGAGAGGAGAGAGAGAGAGAGAGAGAGAGAGAGAGGAGAGAGAGAGAGAGAGAGAGAGAGAGAGAGAGAGAGAGAGAGAGAGAGAGAGAGAGAGAGAGAGAGAGAGAGAGAGGAGAGAGAGAGAGAGAGAGAGAGAGAGAGAGAGAGAGAGAGAGAGAGAGAGAAGCATAACAGACTAACAGGATTTACCGTGGATTTCAATTTGAGTTTTGTAATCCCAGAACGACGAGAGGAGAAGTTTCCCGCCTGTAGCCTGTCGAACAGCGAGGGGGAGGGGGGGGGCGTCTCTTACCTCGGCTTGGGGGTCTTCACACAACAGAACATACACACAGACACACACTGTGTGTGTATATATATATAAATATATAAAGGCTGGGGAAT
>JAXIVH010000043.1:1776184-1806184 GCA_036785325.1 Urophycis tenuis
GGGGTGAGAGAGGGAAAAAGATGAGAGTAAAAAAAGGGTGAGAGTAAGAGGACAGGAGGGGAGAGCATGAGGAAAACCAAGAAAGACAGAGAGAGAGACAAAGAAAGAGAGAGAGAGAGAGAGAGACAGAGACAGAGACAGAGAGAGAGAGAGAGAGAGAGAGAGAGAGAGAGAGAGAGAGAGAGAGAGAGAGAGAGAGAGAGAGAAGCGAGGGGGAGAGTGTGTGACCTGCAGTGAACGCCCTTCATCACTTCCTCCCGTCTACAAAACAACAGTCCTGTCCCGAGCATCACCTGCCCCCCCCCCCCCCCCCCCCCCCCCCCCCCCCCCGGGGGCGGGGCTAACGGGAGCGGTCCGGTGTGATCCGGTCCAGACTGCTCTACAGCTCACACTTAATCACAGGGAGATCATTTTCTCTTCCAAAACCCGGGCAGGAGCATAATTTCATTTGTTCCATCGATTTAACGGTCACTACATAGAGTGTGTGTCTGTGTGTGTGTGTGTGTGTGCGTGGCGTGCGTGCGTGCGTGCGTGCGTGCGTGCGTGCGTGCGTTGTGTGTGTGTGTGTGCGTGCGTGTGTGTGTGTGTGCGTACACTGGGTTCAATGCCCTCTATTGATTGGAAGCGAAGGACCTTGAGTTCACTGGGTGGCCGAGGGATGCGTTTAAAAACGTGCTGATTTTACGTGCCCCTGCAGGAAGCGTGCAGGTCAAAGCGTGCAGCGGGCCGTCCTGGCCAACGCCATCAGCTGGCGCCAGGTTAATGCACACGCTTCACACACACACACACCACACCTGCACTGTGTTTACACCTATAGAGTGTGTGCACTTCTGGGAGTGTGTGGGCGTGTTTGAGGGGAGTGTGTGTGCATTTGTTTTTTTTATGTGTGTGCATGTGGGTATCTTAGTGGCACTGTGTGTAGTCATGTGTATTTGCGTGTTAGTTTGAGTGTGTGTGTGTGTGTGTGTGTGTGTGTGTGGTGTGTGTGTGTGTGTGTGTGTGTGTGTGTGTGTGTACATGTGTGTATGATGCACGTGCATTTGAGGACCCACCAGGAATATAAAAACACACGAGGATGGACATTAGGATGCTGTTCATACATCAGCTAACACCATCCTTCCCTCCAAGATAACCACCAAACTACTGTCCCCTGGCCTTCACTGCTCCCCTCTGTGACCGGACCAGGGACCTGCTGACCAGCTCCCTCTGTAACCGGACCAGGACCCTCCTGACCAGCTCCCTCTGTAACCGGACCAGGGACCTGCTGACCAACCCACCAGGGTATGTTAAGTTAGGTAACCACACCCCTGTTCTCCCTCTTCACCCACAGCCTCCAGGCCACCACTCAAACTCAAAGCTGTGCAGTGTGTCCCCTCAACAAGCCCCTCCCCTGGACATCCAACGCCCGCTTCCTCGTGACGAAGGCTCAGCGACGGCTTTACTGAGGAGGCTGAGGAGCAAGCACATAACTCCCCACGTTCTCATCGCTTTTCTACCACTGCCAGCACCCTGATCAGCACCCTGACCAGCACCCAGAAACAGCTTCCCTCCCCCAAGCTGTCACCCATCTAAACCTGGCAACCCGCTGAACTCAGCTCTCTTCTGCACTATGAACATCTTACAATGCTGTGTGTACAGCTCTATCACAAACTACTTGACAATATATACATATCATGGATATAATATCCATGAACCACAGGTAGATATGTACTACACCAGCCAACATATGATGTGCAGTGTTTACTATACTATTATTGCTTTGTGTTTATCTTACGCCATGAACGCCCCTACTTGCGTTCCCGCCTCACACTGTCTTGGTAAAGTCACAGTCCTCCTTCTGTTTACATATGCACCTACACATAGTGTGAATGAAATAAAGATGAGTGTTATTGTATTTTATTGAGCAAACGAAGATACGCACCATAACAGACAAACCCCCCCACCAGCACGACCACCATAGTGTGAATCTCCTCCTCTTATCCTACTGGCTCTTACTGAGTCTCTGGGGATGTTGTCTGGGCACATGTTCTTGGTTTGAGCATCTCGTGTCCCGCGGCCCGCTCTGCCCTGACGACGGCCTGCCTCCTACTGGTTCTCCTGCCCGGGACACAACAAAGTGACCAGGCTCCCCGCAGGCCAGGGAGCACAGGTCTCTGACCCTCCCCTGTCCACACTAGAGACACCCTGGTCCACCCCAGCTGTCCCCAGAGTCCGCCTTCAGACACAGTGTTGTTGGGGGGGGGGGGGGTGGACTACTGCGCTCAGAGAAGGAGGAGTACAAAGGGGTGTAGTTGGTCGGAAAAGGTCGGTGGAGGTGCGGCTGGAATGCAGGAGGACTTCAGCCTTTCCCTCCCCTCTAATCTCACAGAGATGGTTATCTGCGGTGCTTTAAGGCTCGATCAATAAAGCTGTACGGGGGGGATGGAACCTCCAGGGAGGCCGGCTCATCCTGAGGCCCCTCAGAAAGACCACAGGGTGGGGGGGGGGGGGGGGGGGGGGTCCTGGCTCTTTAACTCTACCCTGCCAGGCCCAACTGGGAAAGGGCTTAGCGGTGGAAAGAACGCAGGCTACGTTGGAGCCCCTGGAAGGGACGGCCCAGGCCTCGACACCGGGGGGGGGGGGGGGGGGGGGTAGTGATGTCACCCACTTGACAGCTGTGGAATGGGTCGGAGATTCACCCAGAGAGGAACAGAATTAGCAGCATGACCTAAGGAACTGCAGAGGAAAAAAAACAAAACATTGAGCTGTCTATTTGTGTTTATTCAATTAATTACCAACCCGTTAGTAGGTAGAGCTTTTTTATATATATATATATTTTTTACCCTCGTTTAAAGATTGAAATAGCTTGTTCATCATTAAAACGCAGCCTGCAGGTCCACATCACACTGTAAAGTAGCCTTTTCTAATGTTTGGCCTAAATTACTGGGGAAGCTTGGGTGAGCTGCTCCTGGTCTTGTTGTGAGGGGGAAAGGCAGTAATTGAATCCCGTTGTGTGCTGGGACAGTTCTGTTTTGGCTGTTGACAGCCAGCCAGAAGAGTCAGCATGACCTACAACAACAGGGCCCTGACAACAGTGTGTTCACTAAAATGTTGTACATTATGTTTTTTGGTTGACAGAAATAATTTTAGTCAGTGAGTAATGACTAAATTCAATCAATCGCAAATTATTCATATCAGATTAATTTGAAGGACATTTTCATTGGGAGACTAAGACTACTATTACAATAAACAATGAACACTGCTCCTTCCTTCCATCAAGTAAAGAAGGAAGGAAGGAAGGAAGTCTCTTATTCACACACACACACACACACACACACTGGGTGTATTCTGTTTACGGTCATGTAGTTTTACGCATGTGTGTTTGTGTGTCTGTATGCATGGAGCTTGTGCATTTGTGTTTGTGTAGCTGTGAATGCATGTATGTGTGTGCATATGTGTGTGTGTGCGTGCGTGCGTGCGTGCGTGTGTGCGTGTGTGTGTGTGTGCCTGCGTGCGTGCGTGCGTGCGTGCGTGTGTGTGTGTGCCTGCATGCGTGCGTGCGTGTGTGCGTGTGTGTGCGTGTGTGCGTGTGTGTGTGTGTGTGTGTGTGTGTGTGTGCCTGCATGCATGCATGCGTGCGTGTGTGTGTGTGTGCATGTACGTGTGCGTGCGTGCATGTGTGTAAGCGTGTGCGTGTGCGCCTGCGTGTGACAGCCCTGATGTCAGCAGCAGAGTGATGGCTCTATCTGGGCGACCGGGGCGGGGATCAGGCGGCTGTGCGGCTCCATCAGCACCACCACGGTGGGTGGAGATGCAGGTGGAGATACAAGTCGCCGGGCGGATTGTCAAGAAGAGCCAAACACTCCAAATCTGATTGGCTAAATTAAACCCCCCTCACCGAGCTGGGCGGGCGGGCGGGGAAGGAGATCGCTTTCTATCCCGGTGGAAATCACCTGATAAAGAGCTCTGGTGGCATTACCACCCCCCCCCCCCCCCCCCCCACACACACACACACACACACACACACACACACACACACACACACACACACACACACACACACACACACACACACACACACACACACACACACACACACACACACACACACACACACACACACACACACACACACACACACCCCAACATAATGCTGGAAGGAAAAGATTAAAACACGAAACAGAAAGCACCAAACCAAACAGGAACCTCTTGTCACCAGTGGAGTTCAATTAAGTTTGCAATCTCCAGCAGTGACTGACGTGCTGGAGGTAAATAGACTGCATAACAGCGGCGTCCATGTTAGTCTGTGTCATGAGCGCCTCGGGGCGGCCGGCCGCACGCAGACGGAACTCATCCACCTGGGCTGCAGAGGACCTCCATCCAGGAGAGATATAACGTGGGAGGATGTCACGGAACCAGATCAACCCAACATACTGACGGTTGGTTTATCACAGTGTTTATCTCAATCAAACTGCAAAGACAAACAATAAGACATCATCCATTTAACTCTCACATTCACCCATGCAAGAACAGACACACACACACACACACACACACACACACACACACACACACACACACACACACACACACACACACACACACACACACACACACACACACACACACACACACACACACACACACACACACACACACACACACACACACACACCACAGGCTAACCAAGGAAAAGACAACACAGAGGGATTATCTGAAATTGTTTCCAAAAAACACAAACAGACATATGCCTGCGGCTCATAGGACAACATGGGGGAACGCACGGCGGGTTTAACTAGCCAGAGTATTTCTTCACCATAACAACAATAAGTCGAGCTGTTGAACATCATGTCATCAGCCAGCAGAGCTTTGTCTGAGGGCCAGGCGACACAACAGCTATATGACCTTTGCAGAGAAGTTTTAAGTTCACAGGATGACATTAAAATTGTATATCAACAACAATTTGGACTCAAATTGCTTTACAGAACGGCCTTTCACAGACAACAACAAACAAAACATTGAAATAAGAGTCTGGCCAGAGGAACCGAAGGTTATTCCACCACACCTTGCTTCCTCCTCTCCCTTCAGTTTCCTGTTCACACTAATTCAACACTATGTCATCACCATCAGGGCCGGCCAGAGGCTGAGCTGCCAGGTCAAGGGTCCACCGAACACTGGAAGAGCTGATGGATTGAACCAGCAACCCTCCAGCTCTACTTCCTGGGGTACCACAGGTACTCCCGGCTGATGTTCCCCAGGGGAGGAGCACTGATTGTGGGGCTGCTGGAAGGACGAGGCAACCTCTTATCTGGACTCAGCAAAAGTTCCCAAGTCGATACTCCAGCCAATTATGCATCTGTCAGCCACCCTTTCACCCAAACCCACCACACCACCACCCGACAAACAAGCCTCGTCCCTTCCTGCATTCATACCCCCACCTCCATCCGCCGTGCCAGAAACATACAAACAGTATGGTAGCCAGAGTACGTAGTGCACAGAGAACATTCAAACAGGGGAGTCACAGGCACACAACTAGTGAGCTAGCCAAGAACATACAAACAGTAGAGGACCTAGCATACGTTGCTTGATAGCCAAGAACATACAAACAGTAGAGGACCTAGCATACGTTACTTGATAGCCAAGAACATACAAACAGTAGAGGACCCAGCATATGCAGTTTGATAGCTAAGAACATACAAACAGTAGAGGACCCATCATATGTAGTTTGATAGCCAAGAACATACAAACAGTAGAGGACCAGTAGCTCGATAGCTAAGAACATACAAACAAGAACCGTACAGTAGCCAGCGTATGCAGCTAGCTCGCCAAGAAAAAATAAAACACGAGTCATCAGCAAATGTATCTGGCTAAACAAAAAGACATGACAGTAACCAGCATACCAGCATATAGGAGCCAGAATACCACATAACTAGCCGAGATATGAGAGGTAGAATATTAGCGGCCTATAGTGTAGCTAGCTAAGAACATGTAAACTTATATGGTTTCTGCTTGTTTTATAAAAATTCTCCCTTCAAACTTAACAAAATGCACTTTACTTTCAGAGTTTAATGGAAACTACTACTACGAGTGCTACTACTACTTATTCTACTGCATCTAAAGTGTAGACTAGTATTGAGTATTGATGGCTTCGGCTGAGTTCAATATTGAGGGAAAATAACATTAAGGCAGAGGAAGAACATAAGGGAAATAGTGGAACACGAATAGCCGAGGTGGAAGAGATGTGCAAACAGAGAAAGACACGTACACACACACACACACACACACACACACACACACACACACACACACACACACACCACACTATGGTGCTGTTGAAGAGAGACGAGTGCAAGGGACGGATAAATGCAACCAACCTGCGCCTCCCATGTGACTCCCCCATAGGTCAGAGGTCACCCGGCCGGCTCCCGAAGCATCGCCGGTGGGCGGGGCGCCGTCACCGCGGCAACACTGCGACCATAAGGCCCCCCTCATAAACATTTAAGCCGGCATTCCCGTCCCGTCCTGGGGCGGCCATTTTCCCGCCTCTCTCTCCCGCCACTGTGGACACGCCAGATAATTGCATTCATGAGGGCGCATAAATTAGCCGCAGAGCGGGGGGTGGGGGGGGGCAGAGTGGGGGCCGTGAGATCTCTCCAATTTCCGACATCGGGGGCCGGGGTAGATTGATCGGAGCGGTCCGAAAAATAAACAATAATTTCCATCCCTGCATCCGATTCCGGCGGGGTAAAACAGTAGGGTGGGGGCGGGCTCTGTTGTGGTGGTGACGGCGATGACATTCCACATCAAGGTGAGCGCGATGCGGACAGACGGATGGCGGCGTGGCGGTGGAGTCGTGATGATTGCGGCGGCGGGGGGGGGACTTTCAGGCCTCATGGAAGCTAATGCAGGCTGAAGTAGCACTGAATACATCCATTTATTCACACGTTCGCCTCCGCACCGCCATCACAGGAGACGGCTGGGCCGTTTCCACGCCAGCCCGCCGGAATAGCCCATCACTTTTTTTTCCGCATGGGGTCTGACTTCCTGAAATCCAACTAGCGCTGAGGGAGTGATATTGAAATGCACTGGCTTCATTTGGATGCAAATACACCCAGCGGAGAGTAGAGAAACACAGCGACCGGAGCGCAGCGCTGCACTGCAAACGGATAGGACCGTACAGTCGGTGGTGGGGGATTGACTCCCAGCCAAAGGTTCTAGGTTCGAATCCCTCATGTCCGCGCCGCGGTCCGCTGTCTACGCCTCCTTGAGCAGGAGGCCCTAACACCTCCTGCCGCTCCGCCACGTGTCAGAATTCACCGCAGGACTCGGGTCCAACACTCGGGATTAAAGCGTCTGCTGAACAGACATCGTTGAAGTACAGCATGGGGTTGTGTGTCTGTGTGTCACGCAACACACACACACACACACACACACACACACACACACACACACACACTAGGACCTGTGCGGGTGGGCTAGTCCCCTGGTGGCTGGGGGGCCCGTAAACTGTGGGCCTGTTTGGAGGCGGTTGGTTTGCCCCCCAGTCCTCGGTGGTTTCAGTCAATCAGCGGCGAGATAAAAGAGCTTAAGAAGATTATCCCCTGTGCTTGCATGCCATTATCATTAATCAGTGTGTTATTGACTGCTCTGTCCTTCCCCATCCCAAGTTCAGGCCTCTCTTAATCCACACAATGCGGCGCCCGGTAGACACCGACTAGACTCGGGCCCTCGCTGGAGGGGCCCTCCTGGCTCCCGATCAATACCCTCACCAACGGCAGAACGCACACACGCACACACACACACACGCACACACGCACACACACATGGCAGCTGACAAACCAAACCTCCTACAAGCGTGTCATTTATTATTCAGCAGACGCGTGGATCCAAAGGCAGACACAATGGTCCCAGGTACACGTCATTAAGGGGGAGAGGTGAGGGCGGGGTCTACCTGGGCTGGAACTCAAACCCTGCACCTTTTGGCTGGGAGTCAAGCCCCCTGACCACAAACACAGCAAGACGCCGCCTCGCCTCCCTCCCTACCTGCTCCCAGCTCCCTACCTGCTCCCTCCCAGCTCCCTGCTCCCAGCTCCCTACCTGCTCCCTCCCAGCTCCCTGCTCCCAGCTCCCTACCTGCTCCCTCCCAGCTCCCTGCTCCAGCTCCCTACCTGCTCCCTCTCTGCTCCCAGCTCCCTGCTCCCTGCTCCCTACCTGCTCCCTCTCTGCTCCCTACCTGCTCCCTACCTGCTCCCTGCTCCCTCCCTGCTCTCCCTACCTGCTCCTTCTCTGCTCCCAGCTCCCTGCTCCCTACCTGCTCCCTACCTGCTCCCTCTCTGCTCCCTACCTGCTCCCTACCTGCTCCCTCTCTGCTCCCTGCTCCCTCCCTGCTCCCTGCTCCCTACCAGCTCCCTACCTGCTCCCTCCCTGCTCCCTCCAAGCTCCCTGCTCCCAGCTCCCTCTCTGCTCCCTGCTCCCTCTCTGCTCCCTGCTCCCTACCTGCTCTCTGCTCCCTCTCTGCTCCCTCTCTGCTCCCTGCTCCCTCCCTGCTCCCTGCTCTCTACCTGCTCCCTACCTGCTCCCTACCTGCTCCCTACCTGCTCCCTCCCTGCTCCCTACCTGCTCCTCAATGACGTGGGTCTGAGATCACCACATCAGAGCGTCTAAACAGTGAAAAGTGAACATCCTCCGTATTCAGTTCATCTTGAAACACGATTATTAGAACAACAACAGGGGATTTCTTATCTTCAAAGTTCCTGGTTTCGGTGAACATGAAAGGCAATTAATAATTCAGTCAAGAAAGGGAAAAGTAATTTTCAAAGATATAAATAATTTACAAAAAGGATATTTCCACCCTGCTGTTTATCTTCCTTATTGAGCCTTAAATTGTTTGTCAATTCATGAAACTAATATCTGCCTGCACTGCAGTCACACAAAACCACAACAAAACAAGATGGCAGTCAAACCAAGTGGTCTGATTCACTACACAATGTGCTGGCGGGAAATGCTGAATATCAATCCGCTCCTCTGGAGTTAGTGGACAGGGACGACTTTGAGGTATCATATCTCCTAGTTACTCCACAGAACATATTCCGCACCACACAAATCTACTTCATTACTGGAGACAAAGCCGTTCCACCCGGATACTGGGGGATCTTCACCAGCAGACACACATATCAGCTACATAGGTCAACAAAACAATTCGACAACTCCGTTTCAAACTTTAAACTTTAAAACTAAGAGCATATACAGCCTTCAACGCCCCCTATGTGTGTGTGTGTGTGGAGTATGATAGACTTGGGAGAACAAAATAACATAAGAATGATCAATGGAAATCAAATCATTAACCCATGGAGGTCTGGATTCAGAATCAGACTAATGCCTGTATACACTCCCTACAACGTCTAGGCATGCTCCTGATGAGACGACGGACGTTCTCCTGAGGAATCTCCTCCCCGACCTGGATCAGGGCAGCAGTCAACTCCTGGACAGTCTGTGGTGCGACGTGGCGTCAGTGGATGGAACAAGGCATGATCTCCCAGATGTGCTCGATTGCATCCAGGTCTGGGGAACGGGCAGGCCAGTCCATAGCATCAATGCCTTCGTCATGCAGGAACTGCTGACACACTGCAGCCACACGAGGCCGAGCATTGTCATGCATGAGAAGGAACCCAGGGCGGTGCCTAATGGCAGTCATGGTACCTCTGGCTAGCATGTGGTGGTCTTCGCGGCCCTTCAAGCATATGCCTCCCCAGACCATCACTTATCCACCGCCAAACTGGTTATGCTGGAGGATGTTGCAGGCAGCAGAACATTGTCCACGGCGTCTCCAGACTCTGTCACGTCTGTCACACGTGCTCAGTGTGAACCTGCTCTCATCCGTGAAGGGCACAGGGTGCCAATGGCAATTCTGCCAATCCTGGTCTTGTGTGGCAAATGCCAATTGGGCTGCACGATGTTGGGCTGTGAGCACAGGCCCCACTTGTGGATGTCATACCAACCTCATGGGGTCTGTTTCTCAGTTTGAGCAGAAACATGCACATTAGTGGCCTGCTGGAGGACGTTTTTTAGGGCTCTGGCAGTGCTCCTCCTGTTCCTCCTTGCACAAAGGACCAGATAGCCGTCCTGCTGTTGGGTTGTTGTCCTCCTATGGCCCCCTCCACGTCTCCTGGTGTACTGGCCTGTCTCCTGGTATCTCCTCCATGTTCCTGACACTGTGCTGGGAGACACAGCAAACCTGCTTGCCACTGCGCGCATTGATGTGCCATCCTGGATGAGCTGAACTACCTGAGCAACTTCTGTGGGTTGCAGACACTGCCTCATGCTACCTCTAGTGGTGAGGGCACTGGCAAAAGTAACCAAAAATCTGCCAGAGAGGATGAGGACAGGGAAATGGTCTGTGGTCACCACCTGCAGAACCATTCCTTTATAGGGGTTGTCTTGTAAATTGCCACTTATTTCCACTTGTTGTCTGTCCCATTTGAACAGCAGGTGAAATTGATACACAATCAGTGTTGCTTCCTAACTGGACCGGCTGATATCCCAGAAGTGTGATTGACTTGGAGTTACATTGTTATGATCATATATTCCCTTTACTTTTTGAGCAGTGCAATAACGAGTGCTAACATCACAGAAAGGCGGCGGCGGAGGTTGCCGGCGTGGAGTTCAGGGGTCACGATGCTCGCAGGATGAGACTTGTGGGAGCTTGAGGCAGCAGAACTAGCCTCATCTGGGTCGTGCTTCTTTTTCCTGATCTTGGCATTGAAACGCGGACGTCCGCACGTAACTCGGCACCGACCCGCTAAGAGGCATCTCTAACCCCGATCAAAGGCACCATCCACGGGAGGATCGATGCAGATGTTCCAGAGGTCTCTCGGCCCCGAGCGTGTTCCTCTCTGCCAGAGTTTGAAGAGAATGAAACCCAGACGGACCCTTGCAGGACCAGGAGGCCCACTCATTGGGGCCCGATACGCCTTTCATCGTTAGATTGGTTCTGGAATCATGTCTGGGAGAAGCTTCCAAAACTTCTCCAAATCAATCCTCCCTCATCTCCTCTCTGGTCCTGCTCCTCTTCCTCCTCCAGCCCCCCCTCCCCGAGGCTCCTTCTATATCCATCGATTCTCTCTCTCTCTCTCTCTCTCTCTCTCTCTCTCTCTCTCTCTCTCTCTCTCTCTCTCTCTCTCTCTCTCTCTCTCTCTCTCTCTCTCTCTCTCTCTCTCTCTCTCTCTCTCTCTCTCTCTCTCTCTCTCTCTCTACCAATTCCTCCTCCTCTTCTTCGTGGCCCCCCTCCCCTCCTAATTCCCGTCATGCTAATTGCCTCTGACAGACACAGTTAATTATGCAGAGATAATCTGCAGTATCTGAGTAATTAGGCTTCTCATTAGCTGCTGATAATGCTCATTAGATTACTTTCTCCTGGAGAAACCAGAGAATATCGGGCTGGCCTCTCCACTATAGCCAGAGAGAGAATGTGTGTGTGTGTGTGTGTGTGTGTGTGTGTGTGTGTGTGTGTGTGTGTGTGTGTGTGTGTGTGTGTGTGTGTGTGTGTGTGTGTGTGTGTGGAGAGATGCTGTTGGTTATTTAACCTGGTTTCCAGCAGTACTGGAAATTAAACGATTCATTTTTCAAAGACAGAACATTGTTAAAGCCAGCAATATCCTTTTCTCGCAGAGATCATCAAGGACAACAGTTGTGTGGTCCAGTCTGACTCCAAAGAAACGAAAAAAGATGAGAAAAAGATTTCTTTAGACTCATAAACCAAGTTCGTCTAGAGCCTTTCTCACCGTTAATCTGTTCTTCATCAGTTAGTCTGTTCTATATCTCTATATCACTGCATTAAGCAGTAAAATATAGAATATGACTGTACAGATAGACTTTAGGCTGTATAATATAGAATATGACCGTACAGACAGACTTAAGCTGTATAATATAGAATATGACCGTACAGACAGACTTTAGGCTGTATAATATAGAATATGACCGTACAGACAGACTTTAGGCTGTATAATATAGAATATGACCGTACAGACAGACTTTAGGCTGTATAATATAGAATATGACCGTACAGACAGACTTTAAGCTGTATAAGATCTAACATAGACTGGGGGGTGTTTGGTTTACTTCAGGGCGCTGCCCTCCTTCCTGATTGGCTGCCTCCTGTGCCTTCCACTGTGCCTGCGGCCGTATTGGTGTCCACATGGCCGTGTGGCTGTGCGTATGCGTGCGCTCGCACGCGAGTGTGTTTCCAAGACGATGGCCAACACAGAGGGGATGGAACATGCACACTGCAAGGATACCCAGCAGGTTGGACGGGTCTGATAATCCAACGCGCCCAAAGCCAAATCCCTACCAGCAGACATCAGGGCTGAAACCATGGCAACGCTGCCGCACCAAGCGGGACAAACAAGAGGCAGCGCGGCTGTGGGAGCGTCTGGTCGCCATGGCTACGCCGCTCCAGGTGAGAGCTTGCCGCTCCCGGTGGTCCGCACGAGTCGAACCCGGGGCACGGCGTCACCGCAGGAGGCCGGCGCCATGGGTTACGGTGACCGCTCGCCGTCTCATGGTGAAGATCAGCAGGTGTCGCTGACACACACACACACACACACACACACACACACACACACACACACACACACACACACACACACACACACACACACACACACACACACACACACACACACACACACACACACACACACACACACACACACACACACACACACACGGCTTGTCATCCTACACTGGCAAAATGTGTGTGTTAGTGTGTGTTCACAGGGAGAGAGAGAGACATGAAAAAGGAAGGAGAGAGATGCAGCTAAAGATGGAGGGAGAGGGGGAGGGATGAAGACAGAGAGAGAGAGAGAGACACACAGAGACGGAGAGAAACAGAGAGGGGCAGAAAGAGACACAAAGACAGAGACAGAGAGACAGAAAAAGACAGAAAGAGAGACATGGACAGAGAGAGACAGAGAGAAACAGAAAGAGATAGAAAGAGAGAGAGACAAAGACAGACAGAGAAGCCGTGTCCTATTTGCATGAGCAGGCTGAAGGTTAATAACGGCAGCTCGCTGTGACAAAGGAGAGATGGAGGGAGGAGGAGAAGAAGGATGGAGAGAAAGTGCCTGACCCTTTGTTTTGTGCTCCTGGGAATAGTGGGGGGGGGAGTAATTAGAGCACTGGGTGAGCCTCCAACACCCCCCTCCACCACCACCACCACCACCTCCCCCCCTCCACCACCACCTCCCCCCCTCCACCACCACCACCACCACCTCATCCACCACCACCACCTCCCCCTCCACCACCAACACCACCACCTCATTCACCACCACCACCTCCACCACCTCCCCCCACACCACCACCACCGCCACCACCTCCCCCCCACACCACCACCTCCCCCCCTCCACCACCACCACCACCATTCCCCCCCCCCCCCCCCCCCCCCCCACCACCCTTCCCTCCCAGAATGCACCTCTCCATGGTCATCTAAATGAACTCCTAGCGTGTGACGTCAGCGGAGGCCGTCTGAAGACACGCGGCAGTGAGGAGGCCAAGCCTTCTGGCTGGAACACTGTTTTACCGTTCATCATTAGCAGCACATCACAGAAACACACCGTGTCCTTCTGTCCGTTCAGTTGTCCTCTGTTGGACAGAACAGATGTGTCCGGCCGGGGGACGTTGTCCCCAATGAAGAATGTCTTTGTCCCCGTCGACGCGGGAACAGACGGGCAAGCCCGGCTGAAGGAACATGACAAGACATGTTGATGGCATCGGACCTGCTGGGGCTCCCGGGCGCAGCAAGGAGAAAAGGGCTGCATAACGGGTCGGTCCAGAGCAACTCATTCTGTTTGGAACGGGTCGGTCCAGAGCAACTCATTCTGTTTGGAACGGGTCGGTCCAGAGCAACTCATTCTGTTTGGAACGGCTCGGCCCAGAGCAACTCATTCTGTTTGGAACGGCTCGGCCCAGAGCAACTCAGTCCACAAAGAGCCCTGAAGGCTCCATCGCTGAGACCCGGGTCCAGAACGGTATCTGAACCTCAGGAGGACCTGTCCTGGAAGCCACCAGAGAGAGGAGGAGCAGGAGGAGGAGGAGCAGGAGAAGGCAGAACAGAGGAGCTCTCTATTTCAGCACCAGCAGGTGCTTCCTGTGAATTCTAAGATGGGACATCTCTCCTCCTCCAAGGCTCCTCTGCTCCTCTGGAGGCAGCATGTACCAGAACAGAGATGCGCTGGAATAAGCTTTCTAAAAGAACTCCTTCCAAGTTGCTTTATATAATGGGGAAGTACGCATGAATTACCCTGCGACTCGGTTGTACCGCGTGGCTATGAGAGGGTGGCATTTGCATTATAGGTACAAAACAAAACAACAAATATGCTAATGAATTCAGAGAGACGCACAACGCACGTGCACACACACACACACACACACACACACACACACACACACGCTCTTCACCACAACCGCACACAAGACATTCTAGATACACACACAGACGTCTCACACACACACAAATACTATAAATAGAGATCCATGGCAGCAAGGAATGAGCTCTGTTGGAGAGAGAGAGGCAGAGAGAGAGAGAGAGAGAGAGAGAGAGCGAGACAGAGAGAGAGATAAAGAGAGAGGCAGAGAGAGAGAGAGAGAGAGAGCGAGACAGAGAGAGAGAGATCCACCAGGCAACCAGCTGATTGCTTTGTGAGATGCCGTCACAACACATTAGATATTTTTCAATCACAACCGACGGAACTGTGGTCAGACATGCTCTTATTGTGAAAGAAGCTACGGAGAGAACATCCTCCTTAAGAACCTGAAGCCTGACTTAAGTGGCACAGCGAGACAGCTTGGCTTCATGGCAGGTATCAGGTGTCTTCAATAAATAGACGCACAAACATAAAATCAATGCATCAAACACACTCAATTCAACAAACACATACACACTGCAAAAAACCTGTGTCAGTTTTTTGTTGAGCTAGGCAGAGCACTGAAGCTTCACTTGGGAAAGTTGTTTGTGTTCCAAGAATCAACAGAGATCAAAATAAACTTTCTATTCCTCAGATTCAGCACCAAAATTCTGCTTCCAACACAATTGCACACAGTATTTTTTTATATATAAAAAAAACGGCTTATTGTCACTCAAAAGTCATAGATAAAAGGTTAGACAATTTGTTTAACCATATAACTTGTCTTCAAGCCTTTTCCACAAGTAGACTTCATTACTGCAATTCATGACTGTCGAACCAACATCGATTAAACACGTTTTTCAGAATGCCACGGGCAGAGTTTTACCTCTCCGTGATATAAAATGTGATGTAATATTCTGTGTGATACTCGTTTACAGAGAACACAGAGTCTAAAGTGCTGAACAGCCTTCCCTTCCCCCGGAGGCCAACCTTTAAGTTCAACAACCACATATTAATCATGTTTGCTTGCCAGCATTACAAACAAATGCACCTTCATTAGCAGCAGCCTGAGTGCCGGATAACACCAGTCAGAGCAGAACGCCATCTTGGCCCGGCCCCTGATCACTGCCTCTAGTCATAGGGTCTACAGTACACTTGTGGAGGAAAGCGAAGGGCATGCAGGCTCACGCAGAGAGACGCCTGTCACCGCGGTCAGCGACTCGTACGGCGGCCGTTCACCACACGCCTGTTCAGAACCAGGCGGCGGAGCCAAAATGGCGGCTCGTTTGGAAGCAGCTTCCCACCGGACGCCGGCCGAGCGGTCGTGAGGAACCCGAAGGACCGCGAGATCCCGCTGCCGTCCGTGACCCGCAGAGGGCGGCGTCTTCGAGGAGCTCTCGCTCCTGATTGGATGACGTGGGAACAGGGTACCAGGTAAAAAAAAACGAATGTGCTTCCTGCAGAGCGAGAGGGACGTGGAGACCTACGTGTCTGACAGAACACTCTCTCAGCCACGGCTGTTGGAATGGAGAGCTATTCAACACTTATTCTAACAAATAATCATCGCTTGAAGCCCCTTTTAATATAAGGCATGGACCCACAATCTGGTTGAGGCTAGGAGGATTAGACACAGATGATAGATTACACAGAATATCTATGTAGATTCAATTAATTGTGCGCAAGATCTTGGCAAGCTTTTCTTTGTTGACAATCACGCGACACTCGGTTGCTAGGCTACGGGCAGGTTATCGATAAGACACACATCTGAAGAGAGCCTTTCAGGAAGGAGAGGGACAGAGAGCCAAACAGACAGCCAGAGATTTAAAGGGATAAACATGACGTAGTAAAGTCATCTGGTATTCACCACAAAAACAAATTAGCAAAATAACATGGAAAATTTACCGCCAATAGCGACAGCAAATCTAATATCATCAACGAGTAATTGAAGATTTGTTTTATTCCGTTCCAGTAAATTCTCGACAATTGGTTTTATGTAGAAATTGCGGTTTTCCTCCCCAGAGTTTCAACAAATCTGCTTTTTAGACTTACCGTTTGATGGAATAATGGTGAAAACGGGTTCAGTCAGATCACTTGTGTTTAAGGTAAAATATGAATAAGTAGCGAGTGCAACACATTTGTACTTGCAGCATGGCTCTGAAGACCCCCTGCCCGTCACACAGCGTGGACAGAGAATAAATAGAATATCATATATCAAGCCCACAAACAGCAGCGGCAGGGCCACGACACCAGGGTCAAACTGTCTGGGACATAATGTGGCACACTTAAAGCAGCCGTCTCAGACTTCGGTTTGGGTGTCTTTGGTGACACCTCTTGGCGATGAGCTGTAATTGTTCCCAAAGAGCCCACCAGAGTCACCACCGAGAGCCGGTTCTAACACCCAATACTGCAAACACAAGGGCACTGGAGACTTAACACATTAAACAGACTTTTACATAAAGACATGTATTTACAGGAACATCTTTGAGACTGCTTCTTTGACAGTTCTGTACACAGAGACTCCAACAATAGCCCCCCCGCGGTGTGAGACATGGAGGAGCAATCCCCCACGGCATGACCGAGCTACAATGGTTGACAAGCTCCTGCTGCAGGAACCCAATGCTGCCGTGTACAATACATACACATGAAATACAGTCTGACATAATCCAACATAGTGACTGACATGGAGTGTGTTATACACACACAAGGCTGGAGACAGCAGTGGTAACATCACAGAACCAGAACCACAGCCTGGCTGCGTGATGGCCCAGCAGGAGCCATGGCGGGGGGGTCTGAGGAACGGCACCGCAGCGAGACGCTGGGAGGTGAACGAGCGTGTGAACGTCTGCGACCAGGTCGCCTTGATTGGCCAATGTCAGCCGTCACTCGGTTCACGATTGGTTGGTCAGCACGGAGCTTGGCGTTAACAATGGCAGTTTGTCTGCAAAAAAAAAAGTGAATGATTGATTTTGTCAGTGACTATAATGAATTGATGCACTGGCAGCTGATCCAGTGTTTCTCCCCTTACTCAGACTGCGTCATGTCTCGCACTAGATCACTGTCATGAATCGCTGTCTGCACATTTTGGAGGGTTGTAGGCATGACGCCGTGTAAACAGCGCAGTATACCACAGCATTCATTAACGCCGCCTGCGCGTCTCGGCTGCGCGTGGCGCGCGGCTTAATCCCGAGTTAAATGGCGGGAAATCAACGTCACGAATCCCGGGGCCATCTGCTGACGTCTGGTGGCAGTTAGCAACCTCGCTCCTCCATGACAGCTGTCAGGACACACACACACACACAGACCCACACACACACACACACACACACACACACACACACACACACACACACACACACACACACACACACACACACACACACACACACACACACACACACACACACACACACACACACACACTCGGACGGCCGCCATGACCAAGCGCCAGGCTTAGTGGCGCTTAGCGGCGGGGTGGTGTCAGTGGGATGAGGTCTGGGGGGTGCTGTGGTTGTGGTGGTCCTGTGGGATCTGGTGGTGGGGCTGGTGGGGGGGGGGAACACACACACACCTCACTGGACGGCCCTCGTCAGTAAAGGGGGGGGGACAGGCGGGCGTGTCAGCGGCTGGACACCAGACGGCGGCAGAAAAACACGCGGCGCTCCCGGCGTCACTTCAACCTTCAGACTGGTCTGCTGCGTGGCAGTACTGCAGGCCACCAGTAGCTCCTCAGACCAGAACCACCACTGATTATTATTAATACCTTCATCCTGAAAGGCTTTTGTTATGAAGTATTAATCATTGTAAAGTCTGTCAACTAAAGAAGTGTTATGTTTGGATGATAATACATCATACAGGGGGGGCAGATAGGCTGCCTGTTTCCACCCAGCCTAAAGGGTGTGGTTGAAGCCAGTGTCCAACGCTCTCCCTGTGGACACCAGAACAAGGCGTCCTGGACCCCATCGCCTGCTCCTTGATGACACTGATGACGTCACCGCAGGTCACGGTGGATAAAAGCAACTTTGATAAGGTAGGGGTTTGATCTGTCGTCGCCCCTCAGAACCGTTCCTCCTCAGAGCTCGTCCTTCTGTCCAATATCCATCCTCACGTTTCGGAGTTATGATTATTTTCGTATTCCTGCCAGGGTTCCATTCACGGCACGCGGCGCCATCATTTGATCGCTATCAAAAAAACAGTGCGAGGCGAGACGATCTCTAATCACAACCAGGTCCTGAGTCCATCCTCCAGCAGGGCCCGAGCTGTCGAGTAGGCTGCCATCCCTCACGGGGACGGCCTGAGATACAGCAGAGACCTGTGTGTGTGTGTGTGTGTGTGTGTGTGTGTGTGTGTGTGTGTGTGTGTGTGTGTGTGTGTGTGTGTGTGTGTGTGTGTGTATGTGTGTGTGAATGAGTGTGTGTGTGTGTCATACAGTGAGTGGAGCGATGATTTCATCACAGTAAGGATTATCTGAGCGTCAATCGGCCAGGCGACGGTGGAGCGGAGCGAGGGACGGGGATGTACAAGTGCATGATAAACAAATGTCAGATTTGATTAATACTTCCCAGATATCTTTCGCACATTTCCCCGTTTCTGCATTTGACACTTCCTGCTGCCGCTGTTGTTCACACTGTGGGCTCGGATCCTGAACCGACTCAAGACGGGTTTTTAAGTCAATCTAATGGAATTATTTGCGACGATAAACCATAGCGCCTCAGAATGTGACAGCTTTGGTGCGGATATCAACAACTACCTTCTGATACACGTGATGCACACGAGATGCACACACACACAAACACACACACACACACATGAGACACACACACAGACACACACACACAGGGCCCGTGGCGCCTGTTGCACACGGCAGCGACACCAAACGCCTGTTTACTCGCCGGACGTTCTGCTAATTATCTTAACGACACAAGTAATTAGACCTTGCATCAAAGGGCTTTGCCATAAGCACTTCCTACCACATACACACACACACACAAACAAAAAACACACACACACACACACACATTCAATTCCAGAGCAGACTGAATCATGACATTCACAGATAATTAGACCCCCCCATGGGGATGGGAGACAGAGACAGAGACAGAGAGAGAGAGACAGGGAGACAGAGACAGGAGAGAGAGAGACAGGGAGACAGAGACAGGGAGAGAGAGAGAGACAGGGAGACAGAGAGACAGACATAGAGAGACAGGAGACAGAGAGAGACGGAGAGACAGGGGCACAGAGAGAGAGACAGAGAGATGACCTAAGATATAGTTTGGTTTTTTGCCAATCACACAGACACACACACACACAGATTTTACAACAAGAAATATGTCAATGTGCAATACAACAGCTGAAAGCTACGTGCGTCCTGCGACCAGAGGAGACAACACACGAGACATTGTGTGTCTCTTTGGTCTGTCCTGTTGTTTCTTACGTGCTTCAGCACGGTAAATGTAAGCTTCCCATGTCAATATAGTCAACGCATGGAGAGAGAGACAACGGGAGAGATAATAGAGATAATAAAGCAGAGAGAAAGAGACGGAGAGAGAGAGAGAGAGAGAGAGAGTAAAAGCGGGAGCACAAGCATGAGATAGAGTGATGCGCTCAATCAATGAGAGAGAGAGAGAGAGAGAGAGGAGAGAGGAGAGAGAGGAGAGAGAGAGAGAGAGAGATGAGAGAGAGAGAGAGAGATGAGAGAGAGAGAGAGAGAGAGAGAGAGAGAGAGAGAGAGAGAGCTCAATCATGAAGAGCCATGTGTAACACAAACACATCTGAGTGATGAGTGTGTGTGGAGCGTGCTGACGCAATGCCCAGGTGTGGGGGGGGGGGGGGGGGGCTAATGGATCTCTGATTAATTAGATAACCAGCTCACACACACACACACACACACAGATGACTTTCATCTGCTGCCATTCACGCCTGATCACGCCCGCCCCCCCCCCCCAGATCAATGAGGAACACTTGATTGATAAACCTCAAGGACCACAACACACAGGGCTGGAGAGGCTCCCAGAAGTGAGGGGCTCTCCTGTAACCAGAGCCTGTGGCAGCCGGGGACTCAGCCAACACTCAGGTCTGCAGCATCTAACCCAGCCGTTCATCAGGGGCTACATCAACGATTGGCTAACTATCTTAAGCCTTAAGGCTGTCTCCAGTTCTTTGCTAACCAATCAAACACAAAGTCTGGTAACCATCCAACCCACCAATTGTTTAACCGCCCCAACCAGTAATCTGAAAACAAAAGGTTCCAACCACACGATTGGTTAACAGCTAACCAACGATGATTTAACTGTCTATAACCCAGGTATCTGACCGAGGATTCGTTTATGGCTAACCGATAATTAGTTAGCGGCTAGCAATCAAACCAGAAACGCATCAACTATTTAAGCTAGTGATTCATGAGCGAACCCAACCGGTGAAATGATCCCGCCAGAGAGTGGTTAACAACCCGACCGGGAATGAGTCATCCAGCCCAGCGTTGGCCTCACTCTCCCAGCACTCCTTCAGGAAAAACACTCCACCGCTAACACACATTTACATGAATTTCCTGCATTCAAATTCCTTTGAAGTTGTTTGTTTTCCTCACCTTGGAATAAAGAAGAGCCCTGTTTCTGTGGTGGCCAAGTAAACATGCGACATAAATATGCATCCCACTGACGCTCTGCTTCCAACATGGCCGCCGGAGGCCCGGCCCAGCAGGGACAAGACTAATGAATATGAGACAGAGAGAGAGAGAGAGAGAGAGAGAGAGAGAGAGAGAGAGAGAGAGAGATCACATTAACAGTGATTTGGGGATTCATAGTTGTGTGTGTGTTTTCATGTTTAATGTGAATAATGTCTGATAAGGTGGTCCTCCGTTGACTTTTCTTTAACCTTCGCCCACACAGACTACCCAGCACAACGGCTGCCACACCATGCTAGGAAACACAGCATGAGTCTGATACTGTAAATCTGACAGATCTAGAAGCATTTCGAAAAACACTCAGAAAAACAACAGAGCACATTCAAACTGTCTTATGGATGTTCATGCACTGGAAACCCAACGCCGTGCTCTGGTGTAAAGGAATGTGCCTTCAGGAATCCGGCTGCTGAGAAATCACCTCCCCAGGAAAAAAAAAATACGCCAACATCGAAACAGAAATTCCAAAATGTTGGAGGAGGGCAAAGTTTTGGAGAAAGATTCTGTGGCTGGCAGAAAATGTGCTAATCAGGAAGTGGAGGATTCTGACACGGTGTCACAACACGCTGTCACCGAATCCTTGTAGCACCAGGTTGTAATGACCATATTCATGCATACGCAGAGGCAAGTGTGTGTGTGTGTGTGTGTGTGTGTGTGTGTGTGTGTCAGCGGGTACACGTGTGTAAAAATATCCACGCCAGAGGGAGAGGAGCGGAACTTTCAATATGAACGCATGTTTACGTGAACAAACACACGCGAGCTTCACACGCATCCGCCAGAGAACACTCGCTCAGCGGGATGGGCGCGGGGTGGGCGCGGGGTGGGGGGTCCTACCTGGTAGTCAGGGGGTCTTTAACCTGTCATCTGCGGCTGGTGGGCTCCTGCGGCTGTTGCTGAGGTTCCCGTCTCCCCGCCGCCCCCTCCCACCACCACCACGGGCCCCCCCCAGTCAGGGGGTCTTTAACCTGTCATCTGCGGCTGGTGGGCTCCTGCGGCTGTTGCTGAGGTTCCCGTCTCCCCGCCGCCCCCTCCCACCACCACCACGGGCCCCCACTCAGTAAAGTCCTCATCACGACACTGATGAGGGGAGAGTGATCTTCACGCTTGACTCCTCTCTCTCCCTCTCTCCCTCTCTCTTTCTCTCTCTCGACCGCTGCTCACCTCGACGCCCAATTAGTCGCTAGTGAAGAGAGACAGAAGGGAGGAGAGGAGAGATTGAAACGAACGACAAGACGAGAGAAAATCCCCGTGTGTGTGTGTGTGTGTGTGTGTAGTGCAACTTTTTGTGTGCCTGGTTTGAGATGACGTGCAGTGTTTGTGTGCAGTGAGTTTCTGCATAAAGTATTTGTGTGTGTGGTGATGTTTGTTTTTTGTGTGCGCAGTGTTTGTGTTTTGTAGCTTGTGTGTTTGTGCTAGCGTGTGTGTGTGTAGTCAGCATGTCGGCTTAGTGTGTGTGTGTGTGTGTGTGTGTGTGTGTGTGTGTGTGTGTGTGTGTGTGTGTGTGTGTGTGTGTGTGTGTGTGTGAAACCAACACACATGACAACCACATCTCCAAACTTCTCTTCAGAACACATGTACCTCTCTCTCTCTCTGCTCCGTCCCCTACAGCAGACTAACGGCGTACAGCCGAGGCGTCACTTCTTCTCCGTGCTCACATCGTCGTCGTCAGATCGACGTGAAACTAAATGACGCAAGAATTAAAAGCTCTTTTCCTCTTGCAGGAGAAAAAAAATACCTCTGTTTGGGCTAATTAGGAGTTGCAAATAGCCTACACAGCGGATTGTGATACCATTACTTTAACAATGTTTTCCAATTGATTTGATGACTGTTAGAAGTGTTAATATTATGTTAATATTATGTAGTTATACCGAGTGGGGACGATCGATTCACACCTGATTATGTCCAGGAGAGACTGGTCGGGGCGGAGGGGGTTTCCCGTGGAACAACAGCGCCCCCGGGTGGACGTGGACACGACCTCCCCTGGTTGATTACCACCAGGACGGAATGGATTTCAACAATGTCCAAAATTGCATCAAAAAACCCTGAAGCTATTTGATCCTAAAATCTAAGGCGTCTCAACCTGAAACAAGCCCACCCATAAGGGGGAGGCTTTGATATGGGTTGGGGGGCCGGGCTGAGACTAAACACAGCTGGCTGCCAGAAAATCATTTGTTTTTGTTATGCAATTTCTATTGTTTTTTTCTAAAGTTGTAACAATCCTCTTCTCCATTTGTCTTTGTAATGTACTTTATGGACATACACTTTATTGCCAAAAGTATTGGCTCACCTGCCTTGACTCGCATATGAACTTAAGTGACATCCCATTCTTAATCCATAGCGTTTAAAATACGATGTCGGTCCACCCTTTGCAGCTGTAACAACTTCACCTCTTCTGGGAATGCTTTCCACAAGGTTTAGGAGTGTGTTCATGGGATTTGTTCACCAAATCTTCCAGAAGCGCATTTGTGAGGTCACACACTGATTTTGGACGAGAACGCCTGGCAGTCTCCACTTTAATTCATCCCAAAGCCAGTCAAGTTCACCCACAACAAACTCTCTCGTCCATGTCTTTATGGACCTTGCTTTGTGCACTGGTGCACAGTCATATTGGAACAGGAAGGGGCCATCCCCAAACTGGTCCCATAAAGTTGGGAGCATGGAATTGTCCAAAATCTCTTGGTATCCTGAAGCATTCAGAGTTCCTTACAGTGGAACTAAGGGGCCAAGCCCAGCTCCTGAAAAACAACCACACACCATAATCCCCCTCCACCAAACTTTACACTTGGCACAATGCAGTCAGACTAATACTGTTCTCCTGGCAACCTGTAGACCAGTTGGAGGTCTGTACAGAGATTGACTCTGCAGAAGGTTGGCGTCCTCTGCCCACTATGCGCCTCAGCATCCACTGACCTCGCTCAGTCATTTTACATGGCCTACCACTTTGTGACTGAGTTGTTGTTGTTCCCAATTGCTTCCACTTTGTTATAATACCACTGACAGTTGACTTTGGAATATTTAGGAGTGAGTAAATGTCACGACTGGACTTGTTGCACAGGTGGCATCCTGTCACAGTACCACACTGGGATTCACTGAGCTCCAGAGAGCCACCCATTCTTTCACAAATGGTGGTAGAAACAGTCTGCATGCCTCGGTGCTTGATTGTATACACCTGTGGCCATGGAAGTGATTGGAACACCGGATTTCAATTATTTGGATGGGTGAGTGAAACCTTTGGCAATATAGTGTATTTCCCCGTGTATTAAATATATCCTACATTTTTTCCTAAAGTAATGCACTAATGAAGCTAGCCTGTGAGCTGATCAATAACAGTTGACTAGCATTGGAACTTTTTCTAGCTGTACTGAATGGTTTTATTCAAACAAGAGTCTTGTCATATTGAAACACAAATGAGTGTTTGTTTTGATTTTATTTTGTTTCGTCCGACAAAAAGAAACAGTCCCGGCAATACTGTGTATGACTTGATACTTAAAAAGAAAAACGACCGTAAAATATAGAAAACAAATCGAAGCAGAAGTATCAAAGGCTACCCAGGAAACAGTCAAATAGCATCAAATCAACAAAATAAAAAAAAACGAAACGCCAAAAGGAAAGAGTTAGAAAATATCTTAAAAAAAGAAGGCAACCCAAAAAATGTTAACAAAAAATGTCCACTTTAGCCACAATCAACTCACACACCATTCTTCCGGTATAAAGTAATGTTTCAAATACTTTACAATAACTTAGCACAGGCACATCGCTCTAAAAGCTACAGCAGGAATCCAATAACAGTCAACATGTTGTATGTAAAAAATACATTGTCTTTTTCCTTAGGTTGTTTTCTCTCTCCAAACAATAAAATGGCACACAGAGGAAAACAAAGTGTAGAAAATAAAATTAAATCTGGGCAGCAACTTTTTTGGTTTTCTCAAGAACGAGCCGCGTTCTGTTCGCACATTAGTCCTTTTAATATGAGCATTACAGACGTACAGATATATTCAATCATATAAATATGTATGAACAAAAATATACTAAAACTATTTTTGTTCCGATTACAAAAAAGATTAATGCCAAATGGAAGCTTACGCATATAAACTTCAATAACTTATAAAATAGATAATATATAAAAATGAAAAGGGAAAACTTTCATTCTTTCAGTAACATGGCAATTTTTTTTTTTTTTAATCCATTTTAATTTTTTCAGCGCTTCAGTTTTTTTTTTACTGCAAAGTTTTTCAGGACGGCCCCTTGCTGTCCGTCCCTTGGTTTGTGCAGCACGGCTTTGTGCCCACAATCCAGCGTATAAATACTAAGAAATGTCATGTACAGTACCCGGTTACGCTCAGAACTACAAAATAAGTTAGTGTCAGGCTGTGTACAGGATATTTACAGTCTTACTGAAGGAAGGGGCGTTTTAAGAGATGTCAAAGCGCGACCGTAGCTTCAGTTTCCCCCCAGTCGAGCTAAGAGAGGCAGCTAGGCTAGCACTGTGTATGCTAAAGATTAGCATAACTACTCTGTGTGTTTAGAGAACCGGGCCCACAAAATCACATTTAGTTACCTGTCGAGGTGATTGACAGCATAAATTAATTGAGATGAAATTGTTAAGGGACAAAAAATTAAAATAACCCGAAGCTGAAAGTGAAAGTTAAATTCCGCTGGCAGGCCAAGCCAACGGCAACACAGCAAAACACGGTCGCTCAAAGCATCACTCATAGTGTGTTCTCCCTGGAATAGAGGATGGTCAAGGAGAAATGAAGAGCTGACAGGGGAGGAGACGGGAGCAGAGGTACAGAGGTCAAGAGGTCAGATACAGTGGAGGCGGGGGCGGAGGTGGGTGGAGGTGGGTGGGGGTATACGGGCAGTCTTTCGGCACAGTCGACAGTAAGGAAGTTGGTGGACACATTCGTTTAAGCAGCAGCCGAGTGTGATCGGCGAGTGGTTGCAGTGCGTTCCTTCAGGAGTGTTTTCGTGTCGGAATGGCGGAGGGTGTTTTACAAAACGCATCGGTAAACATTATATTATTAGTCTTCTGGAGGAGGAGGAGGAGTGGACCAGACGGACGTCTGAAGACCCTTCAACTCTAAAGAGGAACAGAACGCCGGACACAAATGCCCCCCCCCCCCAGCCGAGGACGCCACCTGATGACATCACCGGGCCCCACACGCTACACGCTACACGTCTGAGGACAGGGGGGGGTGATTGCATAACCGGTGGTGGTGGCGGTCCTGGTTTGGTTGTGGAGTCGGGTTCCCCCGGGAGCCGTTACACTTGTGCGTACTGTGGGAGGGTCCTCCCATGTGTGTGTGTGTGTGTTAGTCCACGTCGCTGAGGTCACTGGGGGGCGTGTCCTGCGTGATGTTCAGGTGGCTCATGGCCCGGCTGAACGCCACCTGGACGGCCTTGCGCACGCCGGAGCTGCGGCCCTCCATCAGCTTGATCTTGTCCACCGTCTTGTCCACGCCCAGCGGCACCATCTTGGATCTAGGAAGCCACTGCCTGAACATCAGAACACAAGACATCATCCTCTCACTCTGGTTCACTGCTCTCTCTGCATCACAGATTAAGAAAGGACATTCTACAGGATTTACAGTACAATGACAGCTCATTAAGGAGCAGGTAGGGGTTAGACAGTGAATGGAGACAGGTCATTAAGGAGCAGGTAGGGGTTAGACAGTGAATAGAGACAGGACATTACGGAGCAGGTAGGGGTTAGACAGTGAATACAGAGACAGGACATTAAGGAGCAGGTAGGGGTTAGACAGTGAATACAGAGACAGGTCATTAAGGAGCAGGTAGGGGTTAGACAGTGAATACAGAGACAGGTCATTAAGGTTCAGGTAGGGGTTAGACAGTGAATACAGAGACAGGTTGTTAAAGAGGAGGTAGGGTTTAGACAGTGAATAGAGACAGGATATTAAGGAGCAGGTAGGAGTTAGACAGTGAATACAGAGACAGGACATTAAGGAGCAGGTAGGGGTTAGACAGTGACTACAGAGACAGGTCATTAAGGTTCAGGTAGGGGTTAGACAGTGAATACAGAGACAGGTTGTTAAAGAGGAGGTAGGGTTTAGACAGTGAATAGAGACAGGATATTAAGGAGCAGGTAGGAGTTAGACAGTGAATACAGAGACAGGACATTAAGGAGCAGGTAGGGGTTAGACAGTGAATACAGACAGGTCATTAAGGAGCAGGTAGGGGTTAGACAGTGAATACAGAGACAGGACATTAAAGAGCAGGTAGGGGTTAGACAGTGAATACAGAGACAGGTCGTTACGGAGCAGGTAGGGGTCAAGTGATGCAGAAGGAGGGAGGTACAGAGATAGCTAGACTGATTGAAGAGAGAGAAGGAGGCACGGCGAACTAAAGGGAGAAGGAGAGAAGGGAGCGAGGGATGATACGAGGGGACAGGATGAGTGAAGGGAGGAGGGAGAGAGAAAGGGGAGGTCCAGGGGAAAGGTGGCCCACCAGCTGCGCTTGTTGTCGAAGAAGAGGACCAGGAAGAGCTTCTCCTCGGCCTTGTACTGCATCTGCTCCCCCACCCGCAGCACGTCCAGGGGGGGGGCTGGGATCGACGCCCCGTTGTGCTGGCACGCCACCCGGGGCATGTGGGGGTCTATGATCTAGAGGAGGGAGGGAGGGAGGGGGGGGGGGGGGGGAAGAGAGAGAGAGATGTGTTAGATGCTGTGGAACACAGAGAAGTACATTCCTATCACGAGAGCTCATGCAAATCCTCTAGAGCAACAACTTGTGTCAACGGCACAAGTTGTTGAGCGGAAATTCCAATACACTACACAGCATCCCACCACTGGCTCTGACAGGTTTATCAATGGATAACGCTCTGCTGTCACAAGTTGTTCACGGTGGTCCCACCACCCTGTGTGCTGCGGGGGGGGGGGGGGGGGGGGGCTTCAGCCTGCCAAGTTAAAGGTTTTTCTGGAGTCGCTGGTGGAGGCCACACAAACACAGAGGAGTTGAGGGAGTGTGACAATCGATGACAGGTGGACGGGGGACAGGGGGCTGAGGGACAGGTGGACGGGGACATAGGAACAGGGGACAAGGTGGACGGGGACAGGGGGATGGGGGACAGGTGGACGGGGACATAGGAACAGGGGACAAGGTGGATGGGGACAAGGTGGACAGGGACAGGGGGACAGGTGGACGGGGACATAGGAACAGGGGACAAGGTGGACAGGTGGATGGGGACAGGGGGCTGAGGTACAGGTGGACGGGGACATAGGAACAGGGGACAAGGTGGATGGGGACAGGGGGCTGAGGTACAGTTGGATGAGGACAGGGACAAGGTGGATGGGGGGCTCTGTTCCATGTGAAGAGACAGAGCAGGCGATGGCACACTGCTGGGAGAGGAAAGTGTGTTTTGCTGCATCTGCAAATCCACGGCAACCAACATGGACAAGTGAGTGAAGAATAGAAAATATACGGCAACACGTAGAGGCTCTTAGGAGAGAGCGCCTGAGGATCGGATTACTCTTCAGATACAAAAAGAGAAAACCCAGCCAACACAATGTTTCTCCAAAGACACATTTGGAATACAAATTGCTATCCTTGCTGGTCGGCACAGAGAAGGAATCCTGTCCAACATGAACCAGTTCAACACATTTATACATTAGATGTGTTAGAGATGTGAGATACGTCCATCACAACAAAACATATATTAGTTCATCACTAAACGGTGAGCTTGGTGATGTAAGTGTCATGGCCGACGAGTCCGTCTTGCAGGGTCTTGTGAGGAGATGGACTCAAGAGGAGCGTTCTGCAGAGCCCTCAGAGACGCTCTCCGTGCTCTGGGGGGCCGCTCAGCGTGGGCAGAGGGGGGAGTGCAGGGCGTCACTGAGACAGGACGGACCACGGCCACGGGGTCAGCCTCTCCCCTGGGAGACGGGCGGGGGCTGCTCACGGGGAGGTGGCGCTGGTGGTTGCATGCTGTGTGGACCGCCGGTGACCCGCTGTGGACCGGGCCGGGTTCGGTACTAACGGGCCGCCGCGCAACGGAACAATCACAGAGACGGCGGGCGGCACCGCGGGGAGCAGGGAGGCCTCTGGAGTGGACAGGGTGCCGTTTCCCTGAGGTGGACGTACGTTGACACGGTGTGGACCCGTTCACACCGTGGATGTGCTCTCCAGATCTACTCATCCTTCTTTTTCCCGTTCAGTTTTAAAGCACTTTGATTCGTTCAGACACACAAAGCTGATCCACAGCATCCCACAGGGCCGCTGCCTCGGACGCCCCGGTCGGTCAGGGCCGACGTTACGGCAGAGCTGCAGCCTCAATAGTGTGTAGTACCAGGGGAGGCCTACAGAGAAGGTGGTTCAGACATCGGACGACGTCTGGATGAAATGACACGGCAGGACTAGGGCTGTTGAGGAGACAACATCACCCACACGGAGCCGCCAGAACAAAAAGATGTCTATTCATCGGCACCCAGCATTACTGCTGTCTTCACTGTCCCTCCACTGACTACCTGCACCACAGCTGTCCTCCAGTTTGTATTCAGAGTGAATTGAGACGAATGTCCATATAGAGTGATGTCAATGTCACATGTATTCCAATATGGGCAGGGTAGGGGACTAACTAGGGGTAGGACTCATCAGGGTAGGGGACTAACTAGGATAGGACTCACCAGGGTAGGGGACTAACTAGGGGTAGGACTCACCAGGGTAGGGGACTAACTAGGGGTAGGACTCACCAGGGTAGGGGACTAACTAGGGTAGGACTCACCAGGGCAGGGTAGGGGACTAACTAGGGTAGGACTCACCAGGGCAGGGTAGGGGACTTGGTAGGGGTAGGACTCACCAGGACAGGGTAGGGGACTAGGTAGGGGTAGGACTCACCAGGGTAGGGGGGTTAGTTGGGGTAGGACTTTGGATTCATCAGGTGATGGTATGGGGGTTAGTACTGGTAGGTCCAGGGTAGGGTAGAGGTGGTCA
>JAXIVH010000043.1:1808684-1868684 GCA_036785325.1 Urophycis tenuis
CACACACACGGCCCGTTTGACACCCTAGGGTTCATGTTGAGACAGACTGCTGGGGATAGCATCCCTGTCACAGCATCCCTGGTGTGACTGAAGCTGGATTTACTGCTGCACAGCACTTCTGCCAGGATTCACGACGTGACTCAGAAACACCGCGCAGGTTTTCGCAGAGACGCCTGCACTTCTACTCCCATGTCATGTGGATGTGGACACAAGGGTGCAGTAAAGACTGTGGGACCAAAAACGTACACAAAGCGACGGACACGGGCTCACAACCTGCCATCTGCTGCCAACAGGCCTTTGAGTGTGCGGAAAACGCAGCGTTACCCTGACTTTCAGGGGACGTTCAGGGGACTTCTCCTCCCAGCGTACCTGCGGCGATGCGGGCTGCCCGGGCGTAGTTGCCCGTCTCGATGCAGGCCATCAGCTGACTCTTGTCGTCCAGCGTGTTGCGGCGGACCAGGGCCGGCTTGCCCTTCCCACACTGGGGCAGGGTCAGGGTGCTGCTGGAGAGGAGGGAACACATGAAAGGGGAGTACAAGGTGTCCTCACACAGGCCACACGGCCCTCTGTTCTACACTAGGAACATGATGGCAGGGGTCAGGGGGATTCTCTCAGCGCAGCGCTACTGAATGTCCACAGGGTGGCAGCGCTGCACCATAGAGAGAGAGAGAAACAAACATAAGAGACAGACATTGAGGTGGTGCAGACAGACGGATACCTGGTTCAGGCAGACGGGCACCTTATGTGGACAGGCAGACATGCATGCAAGCCGACAGACAGACAGACAGACAAGTACCTGGTGCAGGCAGACAGGCTGCTGCTAGAGGAGATGGAGGACTCGGACGCCCAGCGTCTCCGTGGTTCCAGAGTCCTGGGCGCTCCCAGCTCCTTCTGCACCTCCTCCTCCTCTTGCTCCTCCACCTCCTCCTCCAGGAAACCGTTTGACAGACCTGAAGGAGAAATGCCCATGCATTAAAAACGGCAACAACGTCTACAGCAGAGCAGTGTCCTTTAAGAACAGTGACCGCTCTTTGCAAACCCAACTTTGTGCATTGCGCTGAACATTAACTCTATTTGAACCAAATGAGCACCTGCACCTGTAAAACCAACACCCCAGTGAGCCTACGTAACACCAACACCCCAGTGAGCCTACTCTACGTGACACCAACACCCCAGTGAGCCTACTCTACGTGACACCAACACCCCAGTGAGCCTACTCTACGTAACACCAACACCCCAGTGAGCCTACTCAACGAAACACCAACACCCCAGTGAGCCTACGTAACACCAACACCCCAGTGAGCCTACTCTATGTGACACAAACACCCCAGTGAGCCTACTCAACGTAACACCAACACCCCAGTGAGCCTACTCAACGTAACACCAACACCCCAGTGAGCCTACTCTACGTGACACCAACACCCCAGTGAGCCTACTCAACGTAACACCAACACCCCAGTGAGCCTACTCAACGTAACACCAACACCCCAGTGAGCCTACTCTACGTAACACCAACACCCCAGTGAGCCTACTCTACGTGACACCAACACCCCAGTGAGCCTACTCAACGTAACACCAACACCCCAGTGAGCCTACTCTACGTTAACACCAACACCCCAGTGAGCCTACTCAACGTAACACCAACACCCGAGTGAGCCTACTCTACGTAACACCAACACCCCAGTGAGCCTACTCTACGTAACACCAACACCCCAGTGAGCCTACTCAACGTAACACCAACACCCCAGTGAGCCTACTCTACGTAACACCAATGTCCCATGGAGCATCCGAGCATCAGACCACTCGTCAGTGATTAGTAGTCATTTGCTCGTGGCTCTGAATCATTCGACATGCTTTCTATCCAGGGCCTTTACTGGACATTTGAAACTTGGTAAGTATTTTATCAATGAAGACATCATGAAATATCAAAATAGTGGCCACTTTCTTACCCGTGTCCAGCCGCTTGCCCGGCGACTCGCCCTCCCCCTCTCCCTCCTCTGCCGCCGTTGAGTCTTCCTCGCTCGCCCGCCCGTCGGCACTCGTTCTCCTCCGCCTCTTCCTCCCCTGCAGCAGATTCTCCAGCCGCGGGATCACCACCGACAGGAGACACTTTGACCCCAACTCCTCCCCTCCCTCCTCCTCGCGAGTCTGCTGCATTAGCCCCGCCCCTTCCACCGCCAACCCGCTTGGCCCCGTCGCCTTCACTTCGTCAGCTCCTCCCCCTCCTCTGGCCACGCCCACCACAGCCACGCCCCTCTTGGACTTCCGGAAAAGGATGGCGGTGCGGCGGCCGACCGCGCCGACGGGCTCGGCCAGCATGGACGTCGCCACGACACTGACCTCGCCCTCCAGCAAGGCATTCTGGGAGCCGGAAGCGGGGCGCGCGTGGCCGTTGACGTGGGCCGCCTGGCCGTCCAGCTTGCCGTGCTTGACGTCAGACGCCCGGTCGTCAGGGTTACGGGGGGGCTCGCCTCCCTGGTGGGGGGCTTCGTCCTGGTGAGGGGTCTTGGGGTGGAGGAGGCCGGCCTTTTGTTTGAGGCCGGGGGGTTCCTCGTGGTGTAGGTGGTTGGCCCTGTGTTTGAGGCTGGGGGCGTCTTCGTGGTGGAGGTCGTTGGCTTTGTGTTTGAGGCTGGGGGCGTCTTCGTGGTGGAGGTCGTTGGCTTTGTGTTTGAGGCTGGGGGGTTTCTCCTGGTGGAGGAGTCCGGCTTTGTGTTTGAGGCTGGGGGCGTCCTCCTGGTGGAGGAGGCCGGCCTTGTGTTTGAGGCTGGGGGCGTCCTCCTGGTGGAGGTCACAGGGGGCGCTGTGTTTAAGGCTGGGCACGTCCTCATGGTGGAGGTTGGGGGGCGCGCTCTTGTGTTTGAGTTTGGGGGGCTCCTTGTTGAGGTTGAGTTTGGGGGGCTCCTTGTCGAGGTTGAGTTTGGGGGGCTCCTTGTCGAGGTTGAGTTTGGGGGGCTCCTTGTCGAGGTTGAGTTTGGGGGGGTCCTTGCGGTGGTGGTGGAGATGGTTGGCCTTGTGGTGGAGGTGGGGTCCGTCGTGGATGGGTCTGAGGGTGGGGGGCCCGGGGTCTCCGTCCGTGTGGACCGGCGGGGGGCTGGAGTCCAGAGGCTCCAGCTTGGGAGGGAGAGACTTGTCCCCTGAAGGTGGAGAAGGGCTTCGTCAGAATCAGACCCAAAACATAAAACTACATTCACTAACTATCAACCCTTCACTCTGTGGTCCATCACCTCTATGGTGATCCTCCCCCAAACATCTTGAGATATTGTCAGAGTCCAACCGTGCCAATAAGGAGTATCAAATCATTTAGATTTAAGGTATTTTGTAGTTACAGGGTTCAATCAGAGTACCATGAGGAGGCTGAGAGAGGACAGAAGTTAGATTGTCTGTGATTACACATCAATCACATGACTGCACGGACAGGACCGGCCACGTCATGTGACTGTTCCCGGCTGCCGCCAGGCTGGGTGTGGAGCGGGCTGTAGCCTCAGAGCCTCAGGGCAGTCAAAGAACATGTGACTACTGAAGATTTATGAGATGCTTTCTCAGGCCGAGTGGCCAGACACAGACAGAGTGGGGAAGGAAGAGTGGCCCTGGGCCGCCATGGCCCATGGGCTTTGCATCCTCTCCACCACACCTCCATTTAATTTCTGAAAGTGTTAAATTGGTTAAAAATGTTGTAAAGACCCCAGCGCTGATGCCAAATCTGACGCAGATACCATGTTTAACAGGTACAGTAACCCTGTCTCCCACCATCCTTGGTGTAATAAAGGGATCCTACATCAGAATGCATCATGGGACTTACCAATACTCTGCCATGTACTCAAGAGAGTTGTAGTAATTTAAATGTAAATATATGGCGCGCTAGGCTAATCCAGACGTTGTTTTCCCACGTCTCGCACAAGAAACACTCAGCAGTTTTAAATACCATGTCACCACATAATGACAAATAATTCATTACTGAACAATCACCAACCCCACTTACTACCCACCACACACACACTCAACATGAGACTGTGAGGAGGTGCATCACAACTCAGGTGAACACGCACACTGAGCACAGGACTGCTTGGAGAGCACGGCCTGGAGTGGGTTGATGGAGTCTTCTGACAATGTTGAATGTTTGTATCTGCTAATCAGACTGCAAATCATATACCGTATGAAAATATTTGAATGGACAAATGTTACATTTTTTACCTTTAAGTGTATGTAAAATAAACAGTAAAATGCTCTAAGGGAGAGGACAGTAAAGTGAGAGAAATTATGATGGAGATTTCATCACAAATTAAACACACTAAATTGGAGTACGGAATTGGGGTTACATGATAATAGCAATAAGGGTAATGTTTTAGGGGGGTTAACTCACAAAAACAGCTGGCAGATTAAACACGTTTTCACATAAGATTTGACCATCGGGTTTTACTCCTCGACATGCTTTAACACGAGACCTTTCACCGCCATGTTTGAGTTTTTAATTAATGTGTTGTAGTGGCACCAAAGTGCCACTAGATAGCAGTGTACTGCATTGCTGCAAGAGCCTGTGGTGGACTCCTGATAGCTATTAATAAAAAGAACTAAGATGATCTACCTTTACTGTTCATTTGCTTGGAATTTACAAGTATAATCCAAATCCCATTACACGTTATTTACAGGTTGAAAGAAAGACTCTAAATAGCTAAACTAAATAGCTTTTCAAAATAGTTTAACGAATGCCTCAGAGTTAATCATGAATTGTAGTGTTGGGTATAATGCGTGAGCACGGCTATATTTTTATTATAGGTATGCATTTTGTGTTTTAATTGGACTTCAATCTTGTACTGTTGTGGTGATTGTAACAACTGAATGCATCATATTTACACTTAAGCCATTCAGTTGATGCTTTTATCCAGAGCATTTCTCATTGTGAGCAGAGAGTAATGCATATGAGTGCCATAAGTAAAAGCAACATGTCACTAGTCTCATTAAAGAGTTCAGCTAATCTATGGAGTTTACTAGCGAGCAGAAACCAAACACTCATACGGTGTGGACCTCAGACCTAGGAATGCCATACTGTAGTTGTCTAAATATGAGTTGAACGTCTGCTCAGCTTACATATTCCTTGAATTAATGTGGGTCATATTGACACCACATTAACTAACCCTACCTGTGACCTGTGGCTTCCATGAGTCATCTTTCAGTCCTGGGCCATGAGAGAGGCGTGGTGCTTAAGAGTGGGAAGGTGTGCTCGTTGAACCCCCTCCTCTGCCCACACACAGAGGGGAGGCTAGACAAGGCTGTCAGCACATCATCTGATGCACCCATGTAGAAGGTTTGGTTTGTCCCATCATGCTAGCTTAGGTTTGTCTCCCATGTCAAAGCGTGTCACATGTCAAAATATGCATCTTTATTTTTCGGTTACTGAAGTAGTAACTGAAATAGTTAATGAAAACTATTTCAACCAAAGCTTTAGTTTGAAGTATAGTTATAGTTAATTCTGGTTGACCAACACTTTCCAGATGACATTAGTTAAAACAATGAATACTAAATAGTCAATATAGTAACAGCTGGGGGGGGGGGGGGGGGGGGGGGGGGGGCTATTACAATAAGTGCAAAGAACAAAAGAGGCTCATTCCACTCATTAGCACCCACGACCTTTCTCAAGGCAAAGTAGTGAAAGATGACGAAGATGAAAACTATTTGTCTATATCTGGGCTATGTGCCTGGGGAGAATATCAAAGTGGAGGAACAAGTGTTCCCTGCAGAGGCACGCTGCAGGCTCACACCTAACAGAGAAGTGAAACTACTTCTGAATGGTGGGCCCTGAGTGACACCAAACACATTAATAAATGCTGTTCTGTATAAAAGGATATCAACAGGCCGCCCTTCAGATGGGCTAACTGACCATGCTGTCATGACACTGAGCACCACAACTGAACAACACTCACAACTCAGCGGACCAAAGGCCAAGCGTCCCTCCTCGGCACCGCGCACCACACAGTGGGGCTTGATGGCCGTAAGCTCACCGAGCCAGAACCAGGATATCTTTGGTACAGTAACGACACAGAGTGGCCGTTGGCGGCCCACGTGACCACGAGCACACTCATACGAGTGCTGATAAGGGAGCAGAAGGGCGGCCTGGAGCGCAGGGACAGGAAGCAGCATCATAGCGGCCCGGAGCAGCAGCCAGGAGCCGGCGGTGTCGGCCAAATCTACTCCTAATCTTAGTAAACCCACAGCATGGTGTCCTCACAGAGTCCACATCTGTTTAACAACATATATGCTGTATTGAACAATAGGCCTGGGTGGAGTTTATTTATGCTTAAGTACAAAAGAATTTCCATAACAGGAAAAAAATGCTTCTTTCATAGCCTATTATATGCAAATGATGAGAGATATTCAGATGTTACAACTACAGTAGGCTACAAGGCAGTAGTCCAATATCAAAAGATAAAATGTGTTCCATACATATTTCTATGCTTATGTAAGCAGGTATTATTTAGTCATTTGGTGTTTTGTCGAAAACCCAAAAGCCTTAAGGATCCCAGGTTTTTAGACATAGATAATCCTTTGTCACACACCATCGATGGACCAATATGTACCACTGAACATGACGTGAGGCCTGTACATCAAAGAACAAAGGCACCGGGAGACAAAAAGGGTGCATCGTAACGCGTATAGACTTTATGTTAAAATCTACATCAAGACGGACTCCTATGACCGTGAGTCCAAAACATGTGTTGTTCATCAAGATTTTGTCAACCAAAGTGGGTACTGCTTGTGCCAAAAAGTTCCTAGACAGCATGTTTGATTTGAGCTGAACTGACTTTGGGAGTGTTGGGTTCGAAGGTTCTAACGGCTCAAGTACAATGTAGATGATTGACCATACAACATGGCCGCCAGAGGCTCAAAATGAACTTTCATATTCAATAGCAAAAACACACGGTTCACTTTAACCAATCATTAGCAACGTTGGTGTGTGAAAGTGAAAAGCACATGGGAGATTCATCACTGCAAAGTTTCTCCAGATGGGGTAAAAAGGGGCGCTATAGTAATCGACTGAAGATGCAAACTTTGGACAAGCACCTCACGATGGTTCTGGTTCCTCAGGAACCAATACCAGAAATGGACGCTAGAGGCTCAAACTTGTCAGATCAGATTTAAGGGGCCAAAAGGTAATGAGACCAATCACCACCAAACGTGATGTACTTAAAAGGTCAAGGTTAAGCAGGCTAAAGTTAATCCAAATCGGACCTTAGAGAGCACTACAGCAAGCATATATCCTAACTCCTTTGACTGACGGTCACAAAACTTTGTGAGCGCATCACCAGACCCAAGCTGAGGCAATTCCAACAATATCAAGTGTACATATAAAACAGGAGGGTCGTAATGGTCTGCATTTGGCTTGGCCTCCGATAAACGCTGCTTGCAGCTGTCACTGTTCTTGTGTGCGGTGTCTGTATTTATATTGGGACCCTGATTGAAGAACAATTTCCTTTTTAGGGACAATATTACATACTCTTTGGTGGTATAAATGTGGCTACTGTGGTGGATGAGAACATACAGTACGTACCGTCATCGTGGAGACAGTGGCCGTTGGTCTGGGCGGCTCTCAGATGAGTCTTCCCCACCTCAGAATGAGAAGACGTCAATGACACAGATGAGGATGATGAGGACGATGAGGACGAAGCGGAGGACGAGGATGAGGAGGAGTGGAAGTGGTGGTCGGGTAGGACCCTGTGCAGGCTGGCGTCGCTTCGCACGTCGTTGATGGTCTTCTTCAGCAGCTTGAGGCGCTTGCTTCGCGAGGGGCTGGACTTCATGGAGCAGGTGAGGTCCAGCTTCTCCAGCAGCTGCTGGAGCTGCTGCTCGGGGGACATGCTGGCCCGGTTGGCCGGCACCAGCAGGCGGTCCACTGGGGGACGAGAAGTCAAAGGTCAACATCAGCCTGAACATCAAGTCCCCAAAACACTGCTCTTCTGTGTTCAAGGGCAAAGAGCAGCGTTTGGGGACATGATGTCTAGCCAGATATTTACTAGTCTAGTTTTACTGTCAATGTTTTATATAACAGATATATGTCAACCTTATTGCATAATATTGTAAAGCATGCATGGAAAAAAACCCCGTTACAAATACAGTTTCAGAATCCGAACGTCTGGGAGTCTGGCGCCGTATCTCTGGGCTGATGCTGATCTCAACAGCCAGACCCCCCATGCCTCGGCTCAGGGCCTCACCCTCGTCCCAGGAGAAGGGCGGCGCCGGCTCCAGCTTGGGCGCCTCGGGCAGGTGGATCCCGCTGCGGCCGTCGAACCCGATGCGCTCGGCGTCGCGGCGCGCCCGGCGGATCAGCACACCGCCCTGGTCCCGCATCCGCACGGCGGCGCGGTGGAAGTACGAGTCCCGGGGGTTGTACTGCAGGCAGTTGGCCACCATGAGGTCAAAGTCGGCCTCAAAGTGCTCCAGGCTGCTGTACGCCTGGGCCTCCACGCGCCGGCTCATGGTGGAGAAGTCCATGGGGTGCTTGATGTGGTCCAGGTAGTCAGGAACCTGAGGCCAAGACCGAGGGGGGAGAGGGGGCATTGTAGTCTCTGAGCTGGGGGTCAACCCATATGCTACATTTCAAGGCAGATATTGATGATTTAGTCATCACAGACACTGCTAAAAATTAAACATTACAAACAAGAACAAATTACCAATAAAAAAAAACCTGTGTGGAATATTCACCAGCAATTCACCTGCATTATGTAAAGTTAAGGCGGTGGTACTTGTCAAAAATAATTATTCCCCCCTCCATTGGGGGGGGGGGGGGGGGGGGGGGTATGTGTGAAAGGTCACATGAGGTTAGGGTTAGTGTGAACGAGCAAGCAACGCTGTGTGAGAAACACGAATTGCGCAATGGTAGGACAGTAGAAAACAACTACACAATCGCACTCATTTTGGCGACTACGCAAGGTTATTTTCTTGTTGCGTGACTGTGTGGCTTTCATCCTTGGGAGAGGAGACAGAAGGTTTGGGACACGTTTAAGTGCTTGCTGACCAAGCACTACGGGGGCAGGTGGTTGGAGCAGGAATGAGAGTAAGTCATATTTGTTGAAATTCTGTTTACATTTTCTCTGGACAAAAAAAAAAAGATAATCCATTATCTGTGGCTGATGGCCTGTAATAAATCTGCCAAAATCGCCCGCCCTAGCATTAAACCAAAGCTCAAGATGTGAAAAGTCGTTGGCAACTTCATCATCTGTTTCCAGAAGAGCACATGTTTCATAAGTCTTTCTGTTTCGTTTCCTTCTGGGCGTCTCCGCCAACAGCTCCGGGTGCTTTAGCACTGCCAAAAGTGCTGCAGGGTCAGCTCTGTTGTGCTGCAGGGTCAGCTAAGCCACTGTTGGGAAAAGTGCAGCGCCCAACGTGGGGCTCGAACCCACGACCCTGAGATTAAGAGTCTCATGCTCTACCGACTGAGCTAGCCGGGCTACACACACACACAAATGCATTAGTATTTCTGATTGTCATTAACATGTTAGCTACGTGTTTACAGGTCATTATTTCTTCCTACTGTATGTGATGTGAAACTAAAGATGTCTTAATTAATTCTAATTTAAGAGGGTTTTTTTCAAGCCGTCCATTGGTCCAAAAACATTAAGCAACAGTACAGACTGAATATACATACATACAAACAACTGTGCATATACTACATTGTATCATACAAATAATACACAAGGATATTATTGCATATTCAAATCTAAATACACTGCTTTTCTAAAAATAAGTAATTTGATGAGCGCAACTTTATAGTGACCTTAGAACTGGCTTAATTCACACTGGGCCTATAGTTATCCATGGGACAATATGCCAACACTTGGATTTTGACATTGCAACAAAAACATAGCGCCCAACGTGGGGCTCGAACCCACGACCCTGAGATTAAGAGTCTCATGCTCTACCGACTGAGCTAGCCGGGCTGATGCCTTACATTCAACATTTTAAACGCCAGCTACATGACCCTTTGGTAGATCACAGAACACATACCAGAATGTTCTCACGTTTCACATCACTGTCTCCAACTAAGCTAGCCTAGCAGACACCTAGCAAACACTGGTGTAGCCGACACTAGACAAGTCAACCCTACGCTACGCAACACTGAGCTAGCCTATAACTAGCCGTAACTTACCCAACACAGAGCTACACTCGCTACACACTGGCTAGCTAACAGCAGGCTAGCTAACAGCAGGCTAGCAAACACCAAGCCAGCAAACACCAAACTACTAAGTATCACAACAAGCCAATTACCCTGGCATGCTAAGTACCCCAACATACCGCAGTGTGCTAATTATCATAACAATGTTATGATGAAAGCGGCCCTAAAAAAGTGATCAGCCAATCAACTTGAAATTTGCCAATCGAGGAGCCAATCATAATGCAGGACCCCCCGTCTGAGCAAGACCGCCGGTCTGAGCTCGTGAGGGCAGCCATTGCCAGCGCTCACTTAACGGGCACAAACTTTTCTAGATTTTACAAAGCGTGTTGCGCTGAAACAGTTCTGCTCCCATTTCAAAGTTGAGGCATATCAATCTGTGAAAGTGTAAAAGCTTCAATTGCATAATGGTAAAGTATTTTGTTTAATTTTCATTGTCGTTTTGGCTCAATGTATTTGTCCCAAGACACATTAATAAACTTGCTTCCAACTTGTTACAAAATGTACAAAACTCCCCCAATTAATGAATGAAAAGTATATGCTGCCATTGGTTAACAGAGGCCTGGGCTGTATCCAACTGAAAGGCATTGGTCCATTCAATGTTTCGCCACCTTGGTTGACCACCTAAGTTATCTTAACACATGAGACCGTCAGCCTTTAAAGTGATGGCTTCTGTGTAGCGTGGTTGTATACCCGGGTAATAGCCCTACACCACATCCAGGGAGGCAAAATGTATTCACTTTGTCATCACCGTGTACGCACGTACATGGGCGATCACACCATTCATAAACCACACAGACACACAATTAACAGTAATACACACAGTAAAATCACTTTGACCACATGTTCCACAAACAGCAGAGATGTCCTTTTATCTGCCTGTGCATATACTGTACATACCTGCCAAGCGTATAACAGGCGAAACTATTAAATGTGATTATATGTTGGGTAAAATCTGTGTTGGGTCATCTATGGTATTATCTATTATAGCTCTTCGTTCCACTCCTAACTAGTCCAGGCTGCACTCCGTAGTGCTCTGCATTTACAAGCTGTTGTCTTCTTTCTTAATGGCACAAAACGCATTTCTATAACTCTTGTTCAGTGATTAGTATCAGCAATTGATTGACTATCACACATAAAAAAATACTGATGATGGTAACTGAGTTTGTTAGAAACTTGGAGTAGCCATAGGAATCAGAACGAGTGTTTTACAGATTCAGTTTCAGCCATTAAGGAGCCGGTAGAGGTCGGGGATGCCTACAGGTAGACTGGGGGCAATTGGGTGTGAACCCAGAACCTTCTGTCAGGGAGTCCCCCGTGCCGTCCGTGTCCCATGAAGGGCTGCTGAGTAGTGGCCCTCACCTGGCTGACGTCGACGGGCTGGGCGAACACCCGGGCCTGGTCCTTTTCCTGCAGCTGCTCCAGCAGGGCCTTCAGCAGCAGGCTGAAGGGCGTCAGCTGCATCTCCAGCAGAGTCTGCTGCAGCTTCATCTTGACGGACAGACGTGGTCATTCAGGAGGAGAGTCGCAGGGCGCATTCATACTGTGGCGCTCTGACCACCGCCACCACTCAAAAGGACTTTTATCATTTATGCATCTCATTCACACACTCAATGCACATTGATTCACTCACTCACTCACTCACTCACTGCCATAGCCATGTCGTGAGTCTCTACGGTGGTGCGTATGGTTCTCAGTCAGTGTACTCTGGTGCACTCTGCACTCTGGTGTTCTTCACGCTGTGAAGACGTGTGGTACAGACACAGGCCCCTACCTCCTCCCTCTTGAGCTTCTCCCGCTTGCGGATCAGCTCCAGCAGGAGTCTGGCCCGCTCCAGGTCGTGCCTCAGGCGGTGCCACTCCTTCAGCTGCTCCTTCAGGGCCCGGCTCTCCTCCTCGCACTGCCTCTGGTGGCCCTGAACACGATGCACACCGTCAAACACCCTGTTGAGTCTAGTGACCCTGAACACGACGCTGATGAAAGCTCCCGGGGTTTCTGTCGACCTTGAACGCATCCCGTTGCAGCCTCCCACTGACTCTGGTGACCCTGAACACAACAGAAACCTCCCCACCATGTCTGATGAACCTGAACATAACACAACATTAATTAATTGAAGCATTTACGGCTATCCTGAACACAACAGAGGGTAGAAAGATCCCAATATCTCTGGTAACCTTGCCCACAACGCGTCACGAGATGTCCTCTTTCTGGTGACCCTGAACATGACAGAATATCAGGAACCTAGGGGACCAGGCTGCTAATTGAAGCTTCTTTAAAGTCTATGCATGAAATGGCCCACAGCCTCTGGTGACCCTGAACACAACAACCAACAACATAACGGAATGCATTGATGCTTTGGGAATTCTGTGACCATAGATGAAGGAAATCATGATGAAATGCAATGGAATCTAACAGAGACATCTTTCCGTGGAGCCCTGGGGTGAACAGAGATATAAAACTTGCGGTGAGGGCTTACCTGCTGAACTGTCTTCGGGGACTGAGTGCTGGTCTTCAGCCGCCGGATGAGGGGCAGCCCGTTCCTCGCCTGTCTCTTCAGGGTCCAGTAGTTCAGCACCAGCTGCACAAAGGCCCTCTTCTTCTGGATGGACACCTGGTTCAGGATGCTCTGGAGCCTGGAGGTCAGATGGGGGGGGGGGTTAGGGAGACAGGGTCACACACAGATACATTTTCAGTTCCATTTAGTGGGCGATCTTAAGACACATCTCATACTGATAAGACCACTAGGTCAGCCAACCAACGTCATTCCAGACACTTATCCAAAGAGACATACAGTGAATTCAGATAGATGCTACGTGGCCGATGGCACACCCTTGGATACAAGAAGTCGAACAGGATCCACAGCTGCTGCTGCATGTTCATGTTACAGATGTTGATGATTGAAAGGGTGTGCAGCTCATAGCCAAACTATGAGCTCGTCCATCTGTCGGCCCTCAGATGTAAACACAACGCCATGCATGTGCATCGGGGAGTCGGACGCATTTACACTTGTTCTTTGTGTGGTAAGAGTGTGTCCCAGATCACCTCCTGATGTGGTCTGACTGAACCGATCACACGCCCGTTGTTGTTCTTCATCTGTTTTGTATCCGATTGCCCAAAAAGTGTGAACGGGGTCTCAAGAGTCGGAGGGACAGAGGCAACATAGAACCCTAAAGGACGTCGGACTGAATGCACATCCAATCCCTGGCCTTCATCCATGCACCCCGCTTTACCTGAACACTTGGAAGTGGACACACTCCAGGCTAATAATACCCCACAGGAAGCTATTCCCCATTTTATATACCTATTGTGCTAAAATAACTATAATATACATCTGATACATGAATAGATCTTAGGCCTATGTCTGGTTTTCATGATAGGCGGTGAGTGTTGAAATCGGTACAATAATGCTTGCCAACCGCACTCATACACACTCACACAACTACTTCTGAAATAGCGTTGTTAGCTATAGCGGCTACAACCATTTCAGGCTTTTCCATATTTACCGTCACACACAAGCTGATATGGGAAGAACGAAGCTACGTCAATTCCAACTCCCCGTGGAAACGTACAGGGTTCGATCCCCAATGTCCGGAGTCTACCTGTAGTCATCCGTGAGCAAAGATGACCGAAGAGCTTCCTGCTACTTGATGACAAGTATCTGGATTCACTGTAAGTCGCTATAAAAGGCAGAGTGTACATGACTGGATGAACAATAGCAACACACCACGCCTATGAACACAAGTTGTTAAAAAATACAGGCCAATCAATCAGCCTTCTGTGAGCAGCTGTGTGTTAACTGTTACCCATGCCATGTCACATATTCAGTCAATGCTGCCATCAAATTCATGCAACAATTTGGCCCGTCAATGCACCCACGGGCAAGGCACTGAACCCTATATAATTGGCGTTTAGTCAACTGAACTGTCAACTGTTAAACTCCTATAATGTCGCCATGCAAACGATGATTCCCTTGCTGTTGAAACGGGGCTAGATAATGAATGAGACACTCATCAAACATTACAAACCCAACATTCAGGGAAATATCAACACAACTTCTCCATGATTCATAGCTACCATCCAAACTTTCTTCAAATAACTAGCAGCATCGATTAAATATTCGGATTGGAATATATAGAACCATAGCCAACAGATAAGGATGTTGACGGATTGCTTGAAAAAGTGAATATTAGGTAAAGATTAACCTTTTCGGTGGTACTTATTCTCATAAAAACTCTTCTGTTTTTATGAGAATATGCACCAATGAAAATGTAATGTATATCTGAGTGGACACACCCGTTAGGACTGTGTATGCATGATCTCTTTGCCCACTTAGAGCTTGCTAAAGGTTATTCAGTGTAAAACACTGATTTAGCGTGCTGTTGCAGGGAGCGCCCATAGAAAATGTGAACCATAAGAATAACCAAAGGAAAGAATAACCATCAGGAACAGACGCACCTTTGGAGGGGGAAGCTTGGTGTGGTGGAGGGCGTGGCCACCTCCCCCTCCACCTCCTCCACCTTGACGTCCAGCTTTTTACTGTTTTTGCTCTTCTGCTGGCGCTTCCCTTTCGAGCGGCCGCTCCTCCGGGCCGCCCGCTCCTCCGTCTTGCACAGGCCGTTCCTGGGCGCAGCGTCGTACACCGTGAGGGGCTTCCGGGCGCCGCCGCTGGGCGTGTGGGCACCGCAGTACGCCACCTTCTTCACGGAGAAGGCGGGCTCGCCGCTCTCCGTCACCTCCTTCACGGGCTCCATCTTCATGAAGAGCCCCGCCTTCTGGGCGCAGCTGACGTGGAAGGCGGCGTAGCAGTTGGCGCGGTGGCACTGGATGCACGCCCCGGCGCCCTTCCGCTTGCAGAGGTGGCACGTCAGCTTCCAGCGTGCCGCTGGGATTTGGCGCACGCCGTCGATGGGCTCGATGAAGGTAGTGTTGGAGAAGCCCACCTCGGGCACCCACAGGGCGCAGGCCACGTGGCCCCAGCGCTCGTCGTCCGTGCGCTTGACGGCGCCGCCCGTGTTGGGGCAGAGCACGCAGGCCGCCGGCGTGCCGGGCGCCAGCAGACAGTGGCGGCACAGCCACTGGCCCTCGGGGATGTAGGGCACGCCGTAGCACTCCTGGTGTACCGCCAGGTTGCACGCGTCGCAGAAGAGGATGGCGTTGCCGTTGTGGCACTCGCCGTCGGCGCACACGCAGCAGACGGCGTCCTCGTCGATGGGCGCCTGCTGGTGGCCCTGGCTCTCCTGGTGCGCCTCCTTCTCGAAGCGGTCCACCAGGAACTCAAACACGTTGTAGGACACCCGGCTGGCGCCCTCGCCGCGCCGCTTGTCGTTGACCAGCTCCAGCCAAGCGTAGTCCTCCTCGTCCATGTCGTACTCCGTCTCCTCGTCCAGCTCCTCCTCTGTCTTCTCCTCGAAGGCGTAGAACGCTGCGGGACGCTTGGGCACGGCCGGCAGGTTGTACTCCACCGTGCGGAACTTTGGTTCCGGGAGCTTTTTGGCGTGGGGCCCGCTGTTGCCGTGGTTGCCGGACTTGTCTCCATGGGAGGCGGCGGCGGCCGCTCCGGTGATGCCCAGGGCGGCATTCTTTTTCTCCTGGCTGTTCTTGAGGCGGACCGACCGCAGGAGGACCTGCGGAGGAGGCTTGCCTGCATTCTCCTTGTTGCTAGTGCACTCCAGCATCTCCTGGGCCGTGGGATCGTCATCCGATAGCACCCCAAGCTTGTCATAGATGCTGATGCGGTGCACGCGCCCGTCAATCTCCATCTCCACCATGCGCTGCGCCTGAGCATAGGTGAGGATCTGCTTGTTGGGTGAGGGCATGATGGGAGACGGCGGTCGCTGGGGTACCGGGACCCGGTGGTACCGAGCTTTCTTCCTCATTGTGGCGATCCGTGTTGCTATGGAGACACGAAGTGGACCACAGAGTCAAGATTTGCAGGTGTGATAAAGGATGAGAAATGGAGAGGACAGATGAATGAACACCTGACGGGTTCTAGAGATCACTCACAAATTCACAACAGCTAAAATGACAAACTTCAATTTGTGTCTTTTCATTCTTGAAACCGATGCACTATTTAAAAAAGAAACAATGTCTTGTAAATGCTAAAAACATTGCCTAGCTACCCGTAGGTCTGCAACAAACTTTACCTTACAACAACAAAAATAATGCTTGGTTGTTGGGCGTTAGGTTGAGCTCATCCACAAATGTCACTGTTGTATACACAGGATCGTTTTTACCATAATGCTTTAAAGCAACGCACTGTTTAAATATAAACAAATTGTGTTTAACCAACAGAAATCTAAATATTTCACCCGTAACCATTTAATTTTGAATGACAATGTTCAAATGCTAACGGCGTATTTATGGTACCAACTATGGCTGACACTTACTTGAACAAATATGTTTCACAGCAACACAGACTGCACATGTATAGTGTCAGCACCTATGTGTGACAAATAAGTATTTCTCTTGTTTTAAAGTTTTCCGTTAATTGAACGATGATTGAAACATAGAATCCTGGTCTGACCACACCAACTCGCTCACTAAGATACGACAAACCGGAGTTCTTAAATCCCAGACGACAAATCAGGGAGCCACAGCAGAAAGAACATGATTTAATCTTGATGTTACGGTTGCACCCAAGAGACATTTCATCCAAAACCAAGCAGTGGAAGAATATAAAGTGGACTGCATACAACAGTCTACACCACTAGTTAATTGATGTAGATGATGGTATAACAGAGAGTACAGTAACCAGTATGTTAAGACCAGTCATCTTGTCTGTACAGGAGCTAGGGGAGCCAGGACTTGATAATGATCATTGACAGAGGCATTTAAATGCAGTGGGAGGTGGCCATGCACGGCTCCAGTGTTAGACTCGAGTTAGTAATGTCCTATTTGGTGCAGGGGTGCAGTTGACCATCCTAATGCGAGTGTACTGTGCCAAACTGGCCTAGATGCTAACAATAACATTAGCCAGTTAGCCAGGGGAGCTAGCCCCCGCTAACAAGAGCAAATGGCGTCAAACAAAACAAAAATGGGTCTTCTTTATTTTCCAAACCACCACCCCCTCTTTCCGCAATTCACAAACCAAACACTGCAGATAATGTACGCCTCTCGTAGTCGACGCGTTTTGGGCCTGTAACATATTGCAAATAAGCATGGAAAACACACATACCTTGGATTTGTAAGCACTTATGCTAGTGGGAAAAAGACAGTAGCTGCAAAAAGCGACGGCGGTACGGCCTGCTCAGCTGCGCTAATACCGAACACAATGTTCTCATCCAACGGGCGATTCCGCAATCTTTTCGGATATTAACGAAAAATGGAAGCACCCAGAGCGGCTTGGACGACCGCAAAGTTCCGCACTCAAACATTCAAATCTTTGCGTGTAAGCAGAAATCTGACGGTTGGTTTTACTGCTCATTCATGGGGGTGTTGAGGGGAGTCGCCGTAGTCCCTCCGCGGAGAGCAGAAGCTGAATAAGCTCCGGAGCTCCGATGTCGCTCAACCCCCAACACAACAATGCACGAGACCACGCCACTCACAGCACGCACCGCGCTGCGCGTGACGCAGCACAGGGCACGTCACTGCGTGAAAACACAACAACAAAAAACATGTTTCACTCAAATTAATCAGTTTGATAAAACTATTGTTATTTTCTGAACTCAAAAAACTAAACACAAGTCAATGTATGTCATTTTTGCAAGATATTTTTATGGGACATTTGTGTAAGCCTGCAAATTATGTTAATTGTGTGTATGTATTTCTGCATTATGTTAATTATTGTACTTTGTAGTTTGTGTGCATTCTTTTGTGTCTTGAGCACTGGTTTCCAGGCATTGTCAGCATTATATGCTGTTCATTGAAATAAAGATTTAGAAAAAAAAACTAGGGGCCCATCTGTCTCTCTCTCTCTCTCTCTCTCTCTCTCTCTCTCTCTCTCTCTCTCTCTCTCTCTCTCTCTCTCTCTCTCTCTCTCTCTCTCTCTTTCTCTCTCTCTCTCTCTCTCTCTCTCTCTCTCTCACACACACACACACACACACACACACACACACACACACGCACACACACACACACACACAGGCCTCTATACACACGCACACACAGGCGCGCACATACACACACAGACGCACGATCAATGGTTTTATCGTGGCTCCTGGGCTCTTCCATGCTGTCCCGTTAAGATCCTAACAAAGCGGGTACAGAACAACGGATAATCTGCCTCTAATGCTGCAGTTTACAGACCGATATGAGCTGCAAATGCAAATGCAAGTTCCTGTTTAGGACTAATTTTGAAATTATAATATTATAATATAAAATATATATATATATATATATATTCATAAATGTATTTATATTATATAGACATACATTGTATTTTCTGGTGCGTGTATTGAACTGTTTGCACGCACCCCCACTCACACATACACATATTCACTTTAACTAAACTTTACTATTGACTTGGCTATTCTATTCACTCACAATTTACTTTTAATAGTCTACATATATATTCATTGGCTTATTGCACTACCTTTGTTAATAGTGCCTTATTGCATCTATTTTGATTATATATTTGTTATTTTGTATCCTTATAATCCTTCTATAACTACTAGGTGGACGAGTTGGTTGTAGTATCCAGAGTATGTATTTCACTGTGGATAAACTAGTGTTTTCATGGCTCCTCTCGCCGTGTCCATGACGGGTGCTGGTGACATCATTAAAACGCAGCGTTCCTCCAGTCGCTGTGTGGAGCTGCAGTCCAGTCGGCTCGCAGCAGACAAAGCAACTCTCCGGATCAATCAAACGTTCTACACTTTAACCGTTTCAGAGCCGATACCGACCCGATCCCACCATCACTTCGCATGGGTGCGTATACTACATCTGCGTGTTTTCAAGGTTTAGAGATGGACGTGGGCCGGCACGTCGTCGTGGCCGTCGTGCCGAGTCCTGATCCGACCCGGATCTCGGGTGGTGATCCGTGTGTTGTACAGCCAGGGGTTTGGTTCTGCAACGCCAGGTTGGCTTACTATGTCCCGTGTGTGTGTGTGTGTGTGTGTGTCTATGTGTATCTATGTGTGTGTGTGTGTGTGTGTGTGTGTGTGTGTGTGTGTGTGTGTGTGTGTGTGTGTGTGTGGCCTAGCTGGTTGTAAGACCACTTTATGTGTGCTTTACCATTGTGGGCCCGGTAATCCCTATTGACACCGGATCGGGCGGGTTGTTTTGCGTCCGAATTGCTCCAATCGATTTATGTTGGGAATTCATGTGACAGAAGGGTTAACACCACGCGCCTTGTTTGTGTTCAGCCTAGCCTGCTGGCTAGGCGGCTAAGCTAGCTAGCACTAGTGGCTAAGCTAAGTTAACAGCCGGATAGCCACCCTGTTATTGAGGTGAAGATGTTATTTCACACTGGATATTAAAAGCAAAACGCCCCTGCGGGTGGTAACCAGACCCCCTCACATAGAAGTGAGTGTTTATGCCACACACGTGACTTTTATCGTAGCCTACAATAAAAATAAATAAAAATAATAATAATAATAATAATACAACGGGGACGGTAATAAAGTGATCAGTATTTTTTTTATATTGGATGTACATTGCATGTTATTATTATTCACATTGGTTCTATCTTTGTATATGACGGTTTTGGAGTGGGGAAATGTGGCAAGACGTTGAATTGAGGAAGGCTGTGAGTTCGGTTATTTCTCGACCCAACCCGGAAAAGCTGGCTGCTACTGAGGAAGCGGCTCGCTCGGTGTCGAGGCTCGGTCGCCTGGTGTGTCGTTCCAAATCCCACGTCCAAATGTGGAGATTTCTCAGAACGCTGCCGAAAGCACTTGTTTTTATTGTTCAGGGATCAAGGATCGGATCAAAGTAATCAAGTAAGGATTTGCGGTGTTTGTTTTGGTCTGGACTGGTCGGTCCAGTGTGTGTGCTGCCTGTACTGGTTTGGTGTGTTATTACATGGGACGCTTTCTATCTGGATTTGTTACATACCGGTCATTATAAATTACACCAGTTGATAAGTCTTTGGTGTACTGTTTTAGAGAAAAACACAACTTCACATTGGCCTGGATAGTAAGTTGGTATTTAATGCTCAGTAGTTTTGTAAGTAAGTAGGTATTTTGTTGTCACAATTCATAGACCCAATGTTATCATTGTGATCATGATATTAGTACTACTTGAGTTTCACACTCAAAGCTTCATTTTCATCTGTATTTAAATATGCTGAACGATTGACAGATGGTTTTACACATAATTAAGTCCAGGCAAATGTTTTGTTAAAAGCCATTGTTTGGTTAAATAATCCCCATATTACTGTGAAAGGCAAATTACTGCCTTTTTAAATGAAGATCTATATTCTATAGTTCACCACACCAGAGATGGATTAAGATAGGCTTTATTCCTATGGGGCTGCCCCCAAGTTGTTGTAAAATGCATTTTGCAATTAAGAGGAACATTCTTATTAGTGTATGAGAAAATGCCACTGATGCTTTGTGAAAAATACATTCCAGGCACTTCTATCCAACTATTGAGAGTGTACTATAAACTAGACACTACCACACACACACAGACACACTGTCTGATCGTAGATTCCTGCCCTTTTCTTTGCCCTGTTATGTCATTGCATTTATTTACCTAGGGCAAATAACTCATAGTCAACTGGTCAGTGCTACATGCTAACAGCTAGTCACCAGGTCCAAGCTACATGCTGACAGCTAGTCATCTGTCAGTGCTGGCTGCCGATTACCTGGTCAGTGCTATGATCTACATTCTTCAGCTTGTTACGTTACTTTGTCATCGAGGACAAACAGACACAAGTACAAGGTTTACAAACATGCCCCCCTGCACACAGAGTAACTTTGTGTGCAGGGGGGGCTATAACTATAATTTGCTAATGCAGGATTCAAGGCTAAACTATTTAATACAATCTTTGCAGTCATTTGAATGAGTGTTGATTGTCACTTAGCCTTACAACCTTTTTTGGCTTCAGAAGCTTTGAAAATGTCAGTCATGTCTTCACCGAATGGTGGTGCTAGTGGAAGTCGGTGCTGGAGGGGTGGATGTGGGTGGGGGTCTGTTTGTTGATTAACTGGACCATCCAGTTGGTGCTGGGCCTCAGGCCCGTGGGCTGGAACCGCCATCGTACTGTCACAGGGTGGAAATGAAGATTCTAGAATACGCATTTTATATTTTAACTATTTTAGTTATGTGGAAAGTAAAGCATCTGGTGTGCAGATATTACTGCTTTAGCTTGAATATAAAGCATTCTGTACAGTTATATTACTGTTTTAGTTGACAAATACATATTGAACAAAGCATCCTGTTTCCAAATATTTGGCCTGCTCTTATGAAATATAAACAGTTTATACAAACAGTTTGTTGAAATATGAAGCATTCAGCATTAAGGATACAGATATTAAATGTAAATAATCAAGCCCTCTGTCCAGTCTAAGAGGCTGTGGGGAGAAATGTCTGCAATCAAAAGCAATCTGGCACATTGAGACAGAACTGCAGGAACTATAAACAGCGATAATAGATGAGTTGTCAGAAAGTATAACTATAAACTCACTATGTAAAGTGTGTTAAGTACCCGGAAAAGGGCAATATTAATGCAATTCATTAACATTACTTAAATGATTCCTAATTAAATTTGACTAACCTTGTCAGTGAAATATACAGCTCCAGAAGTGGAGAATGTTTGTTTGTGTTTTAACTCTTGTCAGAGTGTGTGTAAACACTTTTTGAATCTATGGCTTTGCTTATGATCAAACTCAATATACCCAGATGGCCTTTTACCTCCCGAAACGCCATTGTCAGTTTAGTTGTGTTTTTGTTTTGGATTGTCTTAAATCAACGTGAATTTCCCATCTCTCTCTAGGTGTTTGAGGTGAAAACATTGCCAGTTTAAATGGAGAAGGACAGAGGGCCTTCCTGCGTTCCTGGCAGCCAGACGTCTTCAACAACATCAACAGCAGCTTGAGAGCCAAACATCCATGACTACTCCAGCTCACGTCACTGCCCTTGTTTGAAGACGCTAGTGTGTTTTTCTCCCCCCCCCCCCCCCCCCCCCCAGTGAGAAGTTGCCGTGCTGAGATGGAGGGGGAGGAGGAGTCTGTGAGGGGGGAGGACAGCATGGCATCCGACCTCAGCGGTGCCATTGAGAGGAAGAAAAGGGAAGCGAAAGGCAGCTGTCTGAGGATTGAGGGCCAGGAGGGTTATGTGTTCAAGTCCTACAGCATGAACCTTAGTGAAGTATTTGACACAGAGTCTCCTGCTGGTTCTTCGGCGGCACTGGTCAAATATTTTACTTTTCCTCAAGAGGAGGAGGGAGTGGGAGATTTATCTCCTCAGGTCGACAAGCAGTCCGATTCAGAAAAGACTAAAGAGTCCATCCCAGCATCTCCGACAATTTCGGACAAAAGTCTAGACACTGACCACGGGGAGACTACCATGGAGGTTGAGCCCGAGACAGATAATTGTGACAGAGCAGCTAAACGTATCAAAGTAGAGGATGAAGAAGTAAATGAAATGGAGGAGCTGCAGGAAGATGACAGGTCATTACTGGATAGCTCCATGGGTCCTTACCTCCCCCGAGACGACGATTACAGTAGCTTGTTTAGCAGCTACACAAGCACGCTGTACGACGTTGCTATGGACGCCGTCACACAAAGCCTCCTGTCGTCCATCCGAAGCAATGCCAACCCTCGCAAGAAGTCGCCCGCCTGGAATCACTTCTGCATCTCCCCACGCGACAGCACCAAAGCCATCTGTTTGTACTGCATGAAGGAGTTCAGCCGTGGGAAGAACGAGAAGGACCTCAGCACCAGCTGTCTGATGAGGCATGTCCGCCGGGCCCACCCCACCGTGCTGTTACAGGAGGGCACTGACGCGCCCTCTAACCACTCGCCTTTGGCCTTCAACGCCTCCTCTCTAATACCTCCCTCTCCCAGCTCGCCAAAAAATGGAGACCTGTCGATGATCGCTCTCAGTCCCCCCTCCAACAAGACGTCGCCGTCCACCTCATCTGCCGACAACCAAGATCCTTCGTCCAAAGAAGTGTTGCCCAAAGTTGAACCCAATCCCGAGCCAGGCACGGATGCCGAACTCTCTCTCGCCATCAGCACACCTCCATTTTCACATTCCACCGAAAGCGGCAACGAAGACATGCTTGATGGAGGCCTTGAGCGCTTTCCTGGAACTCCAAAAAGCTCGAGTTCCCGCCGGCGATCTGCGGTGTGGAAACACTTTTACCTCTCTCCCGCCGACAGCTCCAAAGCCGTCTGCATCCACTGCATGAATGAGTTCAGCCGCGGCAAGAACGGGAAAGACCTGGGAACGAGTTGCCTCATCCGACATATGTGGAGGGCCCACAAGGAAGTGGTCATCGAAGAGAACGGACAGGGCAACCACATCCCGCCACCCTACACCAACCCACCCTCACACTTGCCCCGTTCACAGCTACAGGACGCACTGGAAATCAAAAAAGAATTCCCAGTTCCCCTCTCCCCTCTGGAAGTTATGTCAGACGAAGCAGCCCTACAACACCAGGAGGACAGCATGGAGATGAAGGGGGATTCGGACAAGGCCCTGAACTTGTCGGGCCAAGAGTCTTGCCTCAACCTCTCCATGGAGGTCCACGGAGACGAGGCCTCGGACTCCTCCCCCGGGGAACTGCCCGGTGGCACCAGCCTCAGTCAGGATCACTCTGTGTTCCAACAGAACAAGAAAATAATGAAACGGGTGAAGTCGGAGGTGTGGCACCATTTCATCGTGTCGCCGGTGGATCAGCTCAAGGCGCTGTGCCGCTACTGCCCCTGTGTCATCAGTCGGGGAAAGCGGGGCGACTTCGGCACCAGCTGTCTGATGAGGCATCTCATGCGGCGCCACCCAGACTTTCTCAAAAACCAAAAAGGCCCAGACGACAAGGACCTCTCCCCCCAGCCATACACGCCCCTTGTGGAACCAGAACCGGACTCAACCAAAGCATCCGTTGACCAAGTCACTGAGAAGAAGCCCCATACCCTGCCCGTTTTCAGCAAGAAGACTTCAAAACTGTGGAACCATTTCTCCATTTCCCCCACCGACCCAACCAAAGTGGTCTGTTTGCACTGTAGCCGCACTATAAGTCGGGGCAAGAAGACCACAAACCTTGGCACAAGTTGCCTTTTCAGGCATATGCAGCGGTTTCATGGACATGTTCTTGACAGTAACAACACAATCTCAGGTAATGTGCCGTCTGCTGAAATTAAAGTTAAACAGGAACACACAGAAACCTCATCTTATGAGGAGAACAGCGAGAAGTTTGATGAAAACCACTCTGTTGCCAAAAAAATCACCAAACTCATCACAGAGATGCTAGCACTGGATCTGCAGCCATCAGCATTGGTGGAGAACTCCGGGCTCACCCGGCTACTAGAGTACCTCCAGCCCCAGTACTCTGCACCGTCCTCCTCGTATTTCACCAGCACTGCCATCCCTGACATGTACGGGAGGGTGAAGGACGCTGTCCTCTCACATCTCAAAGAAGCCGAGGGCGGCGTGGTCCACTTCACCACCAGTATCTGGGTCAGCTCCCAGACCAGAGAGTACCTGACGCTCACGGCCCACTGGGCGTCGTACGAGTCCAACCTCAGACCTCAGGGCCAGGACTACCACTGCTCGGCTCTGCTCAGCGTCTCGCAGATAGACTGTGACCACGACATGCTCACCATCCAGAAGCAGCTGGAGTACCTGTGGGAGTCCTGGGTGACCGCATCGGGGCTCAAGTTTGGCTTCACAGTCACCGACTGCAGTGCCGTGCGGAGTGCCCTGGAGGACAGCGACCGAGCCACAGTGCTGTGTTTCGGACACACGGTGGACCTCATCATCACCGAAGCCATAAAGAGCCAGAGAATGGTTCAAAACCTGCTGAGCATTGCACGCAAGATCTGCGAACGTGTGCAACGCTCAGCCAAGGCCAAGGAGAAGCTGGCCGAGCTCCAGAAGCTCCACGAGCTGCCAGAAAACCAGCTGGTGCAGGACGTCCCATCCAAATGGCGGACCTCCTTCTCAATGCTAGAGCGCCTAGTGGAGCAGAAGAAAGCCATTGATGAGCTGTCCATCGAGTGCAATTTCAGGGAAATGATCAGCTGCGATCAGTGGGAAGTGATGTTGTCTGTCTGCAATGCACTGAAGCCTTTTGAGGTGGCTTGCCAGGAGATGAGCGCTCGCACCGCCACCCTGGGCCAGATCATACCACTCATCCACATCCTCAACCGGAAGGTTGACCTGCTGTTCGACGAGACCGTGGGCATAGACAACATGCTCAAGTCCCTCAAGGAGGCCATGGTCAGCAGGATGTCTGCAACCCTTCGCGACCCACGGTACACCTGGGCCACAATGCTGGACCCCAGGTACAAGACCTCACTGTTCACAGAGGACGAGGCCGAGCAGTGCAAGCAAGACCTCGTCCAAGAACTGAATCTGTCCTCTTCTACCTCAGCCCTCAACGATACACCTCTGCTGCCGAACGGCCGCGGAGGAGAGCCCGCTGCAGCAGCCATCGGCTCCAGTGGAGACAACCTGTGGTCCCTCATGGACGACATCCGACACAAGATCAAGCAGGAGGAGAAGCCCCGGTCCTCTGAGCTGGTCGTGCTGGAGTACCTGGAGGAAGACATACTTGATCAAAGCTGTGACCCCCTCGACTACTGGAACTTGAAAAAGTTCCAGTGGCCGGATCTTGCCAAAGTAGCCGCCCGATACGTGGGCTGTCCGCCGAGCGTGGTGCCGGCCGAAAGCCTGTTCAGCACGGCCAGCGCCAGCTTAGCCCTGAACCAGCCACGACCTTCACTGGAGAACATCGAGGGTCTACTGTTTCTCAAGGTCAACCTGCCCTTGATCTACTTTCAATACTGATCGTGAGAGAGCATTCACTTGTTAAACCCTTTATCAAGGACCAAGATGCATAGCTGTGAAATGGGTCTTTCTTTGGGGGGGGGGTGGGATATATTCTATGAAAGAATATATCAATTTAAACACTGATTTGTTTGTTTTGTTCCCAAATGCAGAGGCTAGACTGTTGAGGTTGTGATGAGTTTGGTGTGTACTACTGTTATGAACTAGCTGATGTGATGGAAAGCTCTTTGTCAGAGTATCAGGGAGGGGTTTAGTGTAGTTGTAGGGGTTACTTGTTTGCTGTAAATTGATGTTGTGTGTTAAAATTTCTTTTTTTAATATTTTTATTTGTGCGTGTCTGCTCTCTCCTTGTGCCTTATCCAAAACTACTTCAGGTCAAAATGCTGTACATACTTCGTACGTTTCGCAAAAATCAAGTCAGGACTTTTTTTTGATTATCATAGTTGAGTAAAGGTTGCTTTGTTTTCTAAAAATGAAAACAGACTCCAAAAATAAATGCTGTGACTGAAAGATGTTTATTTTATTTAATTCTTTTAATTGTGAATTTGTGGCTTATGGTACCGTCATTTAGAGATAGATCTTTTTTTACTTGCTCAAATGTTTTAATATGCTCATGTAAAATATTGCTGTATTTTCAGAATAAGGATTTTGTTTGGATTATACAACTTGTCTCTTAGCACAATTTCTAAGTATTTGTTTTTCAAGGGATTAAATTATGGGTTTATTGTTATTTTTTCTTAATGATTGAGTAATGTAATTTTGATATAATTAATGACTTTGAAGCTAATTTCTTAAACATTTTAGCTTTGAAACTGGAGCCATGCAGACCGTGTGGTTGACTGTAAATAAAGGGTTTCCCTACATGAAAATGGTGTTTTATTCCCCTTACAGCATGTAATGGTATCTAGATTATTGCACGTATCCATTTGACAGAAAGCACAATTGTAGCCAATGAAAAATACTTAAGTCGGACATGCTCAAGTTTGATCAAATACCAGTCAAATACTTTATTTTTATTCTTAGTCAATATTCAAGAAGACATGAACTGGACCACACTATATGTGTCTACACTCGGTGTCAACATTGTTGGGATTGGAAATGCAGCTCTCCTCTGCTACGCATCTGCAATGACGCAAAAGTCGAGAGGGGAGATCTGCCCCGGAACAATGCAGTCCTTACAGCGCAGAGCGGGAATGAACCGGTCAGACGGGTTGAACAGGACTTGGCGGTAGTTTTTGCGCTTGCCCCCTGCTCCTCCCACAGAAGTCTCCTGCAGTATAGTCTCTGGGCGCCGTGGCGGTAATCCGTTATGACTAATGTTACTTCACAATACAGTCTGTCCACGGAACAACTCCTGCTAAAGATAAGTCTTATTTTCACCACAATGTGCACATTTTGGTCATGGTATCTCAGTTGGGGTCAAAAGGCATGGTCATCTGCCACCCCCAACTGCAAAGTCCTTCCTCTGCAGGATGACCACCTTGTCCCGCAGCTGCACCCTGAAGGGGGGGAGCTGGGCGGGGGTGAGCTCCACCCGCTCGTACCCCGGGATGAAGACCAAGGGCTCATGGGTGTCCTGGAGTAAGCGGATGCTGGTGGCGTTGGCCTCCATGAGGATGTGAGTGTAGGTCCTCATCGCCAGGTCACCGGGGCGCACATCTTCACGCTTGTCGTATCTGTCCAACGATACATGAACGATGAATGCAATTATGAAAAGGGTGAGATGTACTTTTTTGATCCTCAGGGGGAACTAATTGCGTTTTTTTATTTTTTTTCTATTTGCTCAACTTATTAGATCAATTGTTGGTCTTCTTGTTTTTTTCAGCTTGAGCAGAGCAGTTGTGACCGCAACGATTTCCCAATCGATTCATGATTCATGATTCGGTCATTGCTCCTAAAATGGTTATCACAGAAGGAAGTACGGGAAACAAACAATGTAAACAATAAAATCAGAGGAAAACATCTATATGCACAATGGGATGTAAACACAAACATTTACACATAGACGCGAGTAGCATTTCCAGCCCTGGGGGGGGGGGGGGGTCTTAAAGGCACTTTGAAAACCGGCCTTTCAAACGTAGACGTGATAGTATCAACATTCACCACTGTGGGCCCATCTCTGCAGCTCTGAGCAGAGTGAAGGTTCTTACCCCTCCTGTCTCCTGAATGACACTACTCACAGAGAGCCACTTTGGATAAAAGTGTCTGATAAATGACTACATAGTGAAAGTACAAAGTGTTCAGGCAGACATTTGTTCCTGGTATGTGGTGGTGGCTTAGAAGTTGCCTCGGTCACCATGTTTGCCTGAAGCCCTGGGATAAGTCAGGTAGGCCAGGTAGGACTCCAAGCCCTGGGATAAGTCAGGTAGGCCAGGTAGGACTCCAAGCCCTGGGATAAGTCAGGTAGGCCAGGTAGGACTCCAAGCCCTGGGATAAGTAAGGTAGGACTCCAAGCCCTGGGATAAGTCAGGTAGGACTCCCCAGGCCACAGCCGGTCTGGACCAGGTGGGCCGGGGGGGGCGTAGACTCACCCCCAGGTGCTGCTCTGCTGTAGGAAGCGGGAGACCCCGGTTTCGGCCACGTAGGAGTCCATGTGGACCGAGACGGCTGTGGAGGTCCAGCAGGGAGAGGACGGGTCGGCCATCATAAACAAGGAGACAAAGATGCAACATTAATAACTATATTAGTACCGGCAGTTTGCACCATTGGATTACTTATTTTAGTACTTGTATCTGATCTGGATTTTATTCACGTTATTTGTGATACAGTTGATTATTTTGTGGCCGCAGATGACAAGTAAACTTGAAACTACAGCCAAAGGAACTGAATGAAGTAATGGGGTCATTAAAGAGCCGATAGGGGTTTATCCATCTTACACATTACAATTGAGAAGTTCAAACCCAGAGCCTTTTGGCTGGGAGTCTAAAACCTTGTTTCCCTTGTTTCTATATCAGTGGCTCGCAACCTTTTTCGGCTCATTATCCCATTTTTATTGTATTCTTTATTCCAGTTTACTCCTCAGTCCCTCATAGCAAATTCCTAATCCTAGTACATTCTATATTTATTTTATTTCCTTAACCAACCTATTGTTCGCTTACTATAAGCCTACTTAAAAATGAAATACATCTATTAGATATATTTATTTATCTGATCGACAATCTAAAAAAGTTACCTACCATAAGCCCAACTACTGAAACTAACCAGAGCAAAGCTGAGCACCGTTCCACAAAACAGGAAGTCCTGTGGGCCAATACGTTCACCTGAAAGTGAGACCAACCTGCGGTGGCTGGGACCCGCCGGTCTAGTTCCTGTATTGCTCGGCCTCCTGGGTAATTGTAGTGTGAGACGTACAGAGAGACGCCTGAGAACATCGCGTTGGCCAGAAGCTGACCAATCACGAGCAGCGAACCCAGCTTGTAAAGCCAGGACTTGTGATAGTTACTCAGGCTGAGGGGGGAAGACGAGAAAGACAAACACAGTGTCAATAACAGTGGCAGGCTGTTCCAACACACACCTTGTTACATTGGCCTTTTGTAATGCTACTCTTCAGTACAATCTGCCACAACACCAGACTCTCTCATCAGGGAATCAAGGTGAAGGTGATGCTGAAAGAAATCGGCCATGAGTGCATTAATGCTCCGTGAGAATCTGTTCTGGTTGCCGGCGTGCCTGCCTCTGTATGAAAGCCTTTACATGGGTCGGGGGACAACAGGTACATGAATGCTTCTCAATGGCAGAGAAAAGAGTAGGTTTTTGGTGTTGTATGTGCAAAATCCATTCACGACGCTCAAATCTTACCACCAGGACCTTTGACAATGACATGTTATCGTTTAACAGGTGTTACTCTACAAGAGGGCTACACGGTTCACACACACACGGAAATAACACACCTGGGCCAAGTAGCTTCAATCGCCACCACAATAACACCCTGAAAAAGGACTCGGGAGTCATAAATAAAGACGAAGCTTTCTCCCAATATAACAATGTCATCTCATGTTGACTGGCAGGAAGTCTCCTGCCTGGCCTGTGAAAACACCCACCACCGCCACTCACCAGCTCCACCCTGCTGCATACGTACAGGATGGAAGGCTATTGGGTTTATTTGGTGGGCGGACACGGTGTGGCATGTTGTGAAACTAGCGCCTGTGGTTAGAAGACACACGTGAGCAGCGGTTCTCTGTTCTGAAGAGCAGACAGAACCCTGAGAGACATGGCCGCCACAGAGAGGCTCTCATGCAATGTGCACGGCTCTACAGAGTTGTGATATCAGTAGTAGTAGTAGTGGTACTTTACTGATTCACACAGGGGGAAATTGATTTGAGACGGCAGCAAAGACAGAACATAATAGATATAGATTAACATAGAACAATGAAATATATATATTTTTTAAATAATAAAAAAATATTAAATATTTTTCAGGCTTCGCCGTCACCTTCACGTGTGCATGCCTTCCTGTGCACATTATCTCGCATTGTTTGTATCTCTCGCGGCGGGGGAGCTCATGTCTCTTTAACGCGGATGGGGGTGCTTGTGTCCTTTTTTTGTGTGGCCATCTTGGATCCGTGTCATGCTAATGGCTGTCGGTACGTCAGTTATAATCCTAATCTTAATCTCTTTTGCTCCAAAGTGACTTGGAGTGCAGGCGACCGTCGCCCCCCCCCCCCTCCCTCCCATTGTTTCCTGCCAAGAGAGGAGCCTTAGCATGCCGGGCCGCGGGCGTGTACTCACATGTAGGAGCAGCCGCGCGCCGCCACCAGGTTGAGGAGGGGGAAGGTGTAGATGATGAAGCGGAGCTCCTTGTGGGGGAGCAGGGAGTACAGCAGCACGAAGCCCAGCGAGGGGACCAGGACGGCCAGCGTCCGGGGGTCCCGCAGGCCCAGCGGCACCAGGGGCAGGGTGCAGCCCAGGGCCCGGGGCAGGGCAGAGTAGAAGTACCACAGGAAGGGAGAGGTGTGCTGGGGGGAGTCAAGGAGAGAGCCGGGTACAGAGGAGGGCAGTGGACGGGCTGGGTTTGTTTTTACTACTAATGTTGTATCGAGATATGTTTTCCATCTTTTTTTGTAGTTTTTACTGGTTTCTTTTTGAAAATGAAAATTCTCTTTACTTTCTGCGGAGGCACCCGCATTTCTCAACTGGGATCAATAAAATACAAAATCATTTTATATCCCCAAAAAACACAAACCTGACTGACTGCAAAAAAAACACAGCCATTCACATTTTTGTTGGAAAACAGTAGCAAGGAATGCCCAGCTCCATGCTAACCCATCACTCTCTGATATTAACAGCCCTGGCTGCTAGTAAAAAGAAACAGCTCCCTGAAGCGTAATTTGTCCTTAAGAGAAGCCCTGTGCAGGTACAAGCTGGGCGGCTCTGGGTGGTTGTAAAGGATATCCCCCAGTCAGAGCTCTTGTTGAGGGCGGTGTTGTACCACAGCACTTGACCCTCGGGCCACAGCAGCCTCCGCCAGAAGAAGGAGTCCACAGACACGCTGAGAGCTGCAGACACACGGGCAGGGTCAGCTGGGGACTGCTCGTTATTTTACTATCTAGTCATTTAGCAGATGCTTTTATTCAAAGAAACTTGAATTCAGATCACTTTCATCAAAGAGTCAGTAGTGGTGAGGGGGGTCTTCCTCATGGATGCCTACAGGTGGATTGTTGTCGGCAAAAAAACTAAATAGTAGAACACATGAAATAAGAAATGTATTCATTACTCATGTTGTGTATTAACAACGTGTGTGTGTGTGTGTGTGTGTGTTGTGCACGTGTATATGTGTGTGCATGTGCATGCACGTGTATGTGTGTGTATATGTGTGTGCATGTGCATGCACGTGTATGTGTGTGTATGTGTGTGTGTGCATGTGCGTGCGCCTCTACCCAGTGCAAGTATCCCGGCAGGCGCAGCACAGCAGAACAGCTCCGATAAGCTCAGCCTCCTCCGGACCAGTGACATCATCAGCATGAGCCCCAGCAGGAGGCAGAGCTCGGCCCGGAACACGATGATGACCACGGCCGAGAGGGCGATGAAGGGCCGGTGCCTCTGGGCCATCCACGCCGTGCACGCCATCACAACTGGAGGGCAGACAGCCGGGTTACAGAGGGGGAAGGGGGCATTCAGCAGACGCTTTTGTCCAAGGCGACCTACAATCAGTACATTTGTGGGGTTCGCCATGTGGACAGTTGGAGGAGGGGGGATCAAGGGGATCGAACCGCCGACCCTACGGTTAATGGAGTGCGCTGCGGTTGGCTTGTGATCAACTACTTCTGGGATTATATAACATAACGCATTTCCCTTGGGACGTCACTCACTTTTACTTACTTTGTCCCCATGTGGTGTGATGTTGATTATTTTTTACGGGAAGTGGTAAGGTCCATCCACATGTATGATGGATAGATCAGCCTACCAGTTAGTATAGCCCATGGGTAGGCTAGGCTGGTAGGTTGATCTGTCCATCATAGAGTTGTGTGGACACTCCCACTTGGTGATGTCTCTAATCTATATCAAACCTCATGGTAAAAACTAATACAATGAAAAAATGTCTGCATAAAAATAAATAAATATAAGTATTGACATTGATACTCAAACTACTGCAAATAGGCGAGATCGACAATCCTTCAAAACGAAGACACTTGCAGCTCCGACGTGAGGCTACTGTTCTGCGCGCCGCCTCACCTAAGGGCAAGGCGAACACGTTGGGCAGCGTGCGCGTGCAGTAGAACATCAGGTGGAACTGCGACGCACACGTCAGACAGAAGAGCGTCGCCACCGTCGACCCAAACTGCTTCCTGGCCTCCCTCTGCATGTGCCAGAGAGCCGCGACCACGCAGGCTCCCAGGCAGCCCCGCACTGCACACACAGCACAACACACACGGTCAGGGGCTGCACAGCACCTGCCGGCATGCACACCGCGTGATCCAGGACATGAAACGGGAGTTTAGTTCTTGCTGTAGGACTTTTAAAGAGGAAATGTGTACAGTGTATAGGGTGGTCTTTTTATAACTAGGGCTAAAACTAGGACTTCAATATCACTTTAGTGTCATTCCATGGTCAAATTGGACTTAAATGATTTCTAGCTGCAGGATTTGCACCATTATAGAGGAAACGCGTCCTGTATATAGGCTATTATAAAATTATAATTAGGAACTATGGCTAAAACTGTGTCTGAGCTATCTCTCAATGTGTACGTTGGGTACTTTTGAAATAAGGTATGATTATTTGGTAACGCTTTACACTTGGGGTACATTAATGATCCATTAATTGACATTAGTTGATGCAGTTATAATCATTATTAACATAGCATTAGCATAGGGGTTGTGTTTAGGGTGAGGGATGGTGGGTTAGGGTCCACTGACCCTCACCCTATGGCTGAACACCTTAATTAACATAAACACTATTATCACAGTTTACATGAACACCATTAGCAAGCATAAACACCTTTAATAAAAGATTATGCGACCATTAGTAAACTGTTATATTATCATTGCTAAATAATGCATTAACTACTTTTAATGAATGCTTAAACAATATACCCTTATTGTAAAGTATTACTGATCATTGATAAATTAGGATTCTAATTATTAAATGTCAACATGTGTATGTATGATCTATCCATGAATAAATCATGGTGATTACTATTACAAATGACAAAAGGGGCAACATAAATAAAGATGAAAATGATTATTAAGGTGTGCATGAGCTACCCATGAGCTGCGTGTAGATTTTGGGTAGATCCAGCAGTGATGACAGGACCACCAGGGGGGAGATCAGAGCGGACACAAACAGCGGACCTAGGAATGTCCGCGGCACCACGCCGGGGAACTCGTGATGGTCGTACTGAAAGAACGAAATATATGCAAATCCCCGGCACAAATCTCAAACATAAAGTACACAAGCCACTGGCTAGTATGCGGCTCATCCTCTCTGCAGAGCTCTGCACCCGTGGCATCCATGACAACACCAAAGCCTTACCCGATCAAAATCAAGTCTGTGGTACAGAATATCATGTGTTGCTTGCAAATTGAAGCTCTCTTCAACTTTGGAGAAGGGACATATGAATAAATGTAACAGAGACACAGAAATCAATAAGCACAGCAGCAAGAGCCCAGACTGAGTCCTTTTCTCTGCCATGACAGTGGCATGGAAATATACTTCCGGTTTAGGCGGAAGTTCGAATACGGCATTGCATTTCCATCTACCAATATACTAATGATAGTTTTATATGTATTTATTTGATTGTTAATTACAAATTTAATTTTCTTACAGTTCAAATCAATAAACTAAAAAGTAAATAAATGTTTTGTTTTGAACGTCCCTGGAGTTTCCACGTGTAGAACGGTAGAGAGCGCCTAAGAGCGCCGACAGCTTTGTCCCACGCGTGGCGCCTTGTGATTGCTCCACGGTATTATTGGCACTTAAAAATGACCAATCATTGAAGGCCACAATCCCACAAGCGTTCTGAGGCGGAAATGAAACGGTACTGTGTGTCTGTGCAACTAGCCGGCATGTAAATAACACAAACCGGTGCTTTGCATGTGTACATATACCCTAAACTTTAAATTTAATGATTGAAACAGCCAATATAGAGAGCTGGCATAGCTGTGTAGGGGTAATGTTTACATACTGAGGTGAAACTTTGTGCCTGAGACATCTCACACCTTCTAAAGATGCGGTCCATTGGTCCATCGCTGCTGCTTCTAGTTGTAATCTCACAGATTGGTTATGCGAAGAGAGATTTAAAAAGCGCGTGTACTACATGTCGACAGGTTACGGACAACTTCAATAAGGTATGTTTGTCTCCCCACTTATCCCTGTATGCAAAGTGACACTGTTTTGTATTGATAACCAATAAGTGTGTGTGTGTGTGTGTGTGTGTGTGTGTGTGTGTGTGTGTGTGTGTGTGTGTGTGTGTGTGTGTGTGTGTGTGTGTGTGTGTGTGTGTGTGTGTGTGTGTGTGTGTGTGTGTGTGTGTGTGTGTGTGTCTTCGTTCAAGGGTATTGAAAGAACAGCAAAGCAGAACTTTGGTGGTGGAAACACAGCATGGGAGGAGAGAACGTTGTCAAAATATGAAACAAGGTGAGGATGTATATGCATACTTGTACTCTTTCGGTGGGTTGTAGTAACTATACATCCCCTCAGTATGGACAGTCTTCCCTGTAGTAGTGTTACTAGTATTGGGTGCATGTGTGGACAGTGTTCCCTGTAGTAGTGTTACTAGTATTGGGTGCATGTGTGGACAGTCTTCCCTGTAGTAGTGTTACTAGTATTGGGTGTATGTGTGGACAGTCTTCCCTGTAGTAGTGTTACTAGTATTGGGTGTATGTGTGGACAGTGTTCCCTGTAGTAGTGTTACTAGTGTTGGATGTATGTGTGGACAGTCTTCCCTGTAGTAGTGTTACTAGTATTGGGTGTATGTGTGGACAGTGTTCCCTGTAGTAGTGTTACTAGTGTTGGGTGTATGTGTGGACAGTCTTCCCTGTAGTAGTGTTACTAGTATTGGGTGTATGTGTGGACAGTGTTCCCTGTAGTAGTGTTACTAGTGTTGGATGTATGTGTGGACAGTGTTCCCTGTAGTAGTGTTACTAGTGTTGGGTGTATGTGTGGACAGTGTTCCCTGTAGTAGTGTTACTAGTGTTGGATGTATGTGTGGACAGTGTTCCCTGTAGTAGTGTTACTAGTACTGGGTGTATGTGTGGACAGTGTTCCCTGTAGTAGTGTTACTAGTATTGGGTGCATGTGTGGACAGTCTTCCCTGTAGTAGTGCTACTAGTACTGGGTGCATGTGTGGACAGTGTTCCCTGTAGTAGTGTTACTAGTGTTGGATGTATGTGTGGACAGTGTTCCCTGTAGTAGTGTTACTAGTGTTGGGTGTATGTGTGGACAGTGTTCCCTGTATTAGTGTTACTAGTGTTGGGTGCATGTGTGGACAGTCTTCCCTGTAGTAGTGTTACTAGTGTTGGATGTATGTGTGGACAGTGTTCCCTGTAGTAGTGTTACTAGTGTTGGATGCATGTGTGGACAGTGTTCCCTGTAGTAGTGTTACTAGTGTTGGGTGTATGTGTGGACAGTGTTCCCTGTATTAGTGCTACTAGTACTGGGTGTATGTGTGGACAGTGTTCCCTGTAGTAGTGTTACTAGTGTTGGATGTGGTTCCTGTGCCCAGTGAGATCCGGCTGACAGAGATCCTGGAGGCGGTGTGCGATAGCAGCAGCTTTGAGTGCAACCGCATGGTGGAGGAGCATGAGGACCTGTTTGAGACCTGGTGGTTCAAGAGGTAGGCGTGTTTCTCTGGATCGGTGTAATACGGCTGGCCCTCCGGTCCTACCCAGTGGTGGTCATGTTCTCATGTCTTGTTTTCCAGAAAGACCAAACATCCTGACCTCCACAAGTGGTTCTGTGTGGAGTCCATTAAGGTGTGCTGTCCTGAGGGGACCTTTGGACCCACCTGCAAAGGTACTTGAAGCTTGTCACTTCATCATATAGCGGTTAAACCTGACGTTTAACCGATTATATATATATATATATATATACATATATATATATATATACAGTATATATATATATATATATATATATATATATAGAGAGAGAGAGAGAGAGAGAGAGAGAGAGAGAGAGAGAGAGAGAGAGAGAGAGAGAGAGAGAGAGAGAGAGAGAGAGAGAGAGAGAGAGAGAGAGAGAGAGAGAGAGAGAGAGAGAGAGAGAGAGAGAGAGAGAGAGAGAGAGAGAGAGAGAGAGAGAGAGAGAGAGAGAGAGAGAGAGAGACTTTACACTAGAAATTTGTTGCCTGATTTTGACCCTGAAAACTGCTATTGAAGATGCACAGGTTACTGTGTGGTATGTAGGGCAGCTCAGAGTGACCTGGCCTATAGAAACGTCTAAAGTGGGTTTAGGAGTCAAATCCACAGCGTCCAGAGCGAGCCAGCCTGCTTCCTAATACCATTTTAGATTAGATTAGATTAGATTCAACTTTATTGTCATTGTGCAGAGTACAAGTACAGGGACAACGAAATACAGTTGGCGTTCTAACCAGAAGTGCAAATGAGCGATTAAGGTGCAGGTTGAAATGCACTGGAATCTGGAATCGGGACGAATCAGAAGGAGATCCTGAAGCGTGTGCCACAGTTTGGTCTTTCATGCGTGACAGCCCGTCTTCATGCAGTGATGGTACAAGCATGAGGACCCAGTGTCTCATGTCCGTTGTACCTGATGGTCTTCATACAGTGGTTAGGATGGTACAAGCATGAGGACCCAGTGTCTCATGTCCGTTGTACCTGATGGTCTTCATACAGTGGTTAGGATGGTACAAGCATGAGGACCCAGTGTCTCATGTCCGTTGTACCTGATGGTCTTCATACAGTGGTTAGGATGGTACAAGCATGAGGACCCAGTGTCTCATGTCCGTTGTACCTGATGGTCTTCATACAGTGGTTAGGATGGTACAAGCATGAGGACCCAGTGTCTCATGTCCGTTGTACCTGATGGTCTTCATACAGGTGTTAGGATGGTACAAGCTGGTCCTCATGCTGGTCTTCATGAGCCCGCCCCTCGTCTCAACCTGTGTCTCATCCTCCAATCGCAGACTGCGTGGGGGGCTCGGGACGGCCCTGCCACGGCAACGGGGTGTGCGATGGCGCCGGGACCCGCGGCGGTGACGGGCGCTGCAGCTGTGACCGTGGTTACCAGGGGGAGTCCTGCCTGGAGTGCGTCGACGGCTTCTTCGGCGAGGTCAAGAACGACACCTTCGCCCTCTGCTCAGGTGACCCGGAAACCTTCTCCTCAAACCCGCACTGGGGGGGGTGGCAGTAGCTCAGTGGGTAGAGCGGGTGGACAGAGCGGAGCGGCCATAGCTCAGTGGGTAGAGCGGGTGGACAGAGCGGAGCGGCCATAGCTCAGTGGGTAGAGCGGGTGGACAGAGCGGAGCGGCAGTAGCTCAGTGGGTAGAGCGGGTGGACAGAGCGGAGCGGCAGTAGCTCAGTGGGTAGAGCGGGTGGACAGAGCGGAGCGGCCATAGCTCAGTGGGTAGAGCGGGTGGACAGAGCGGAGCGGCAGTAGCTCAGTGGGTGGAGCGGGTGGACAGAGCGGAGCGGCAGTAGCTCAGTGGGTAGAGTGGGTGGACAGAGCGGAGCGGCAGTAGCTCAGTGGGGAGAGCGGGTGGACAGAGCCGGTCGTCCACTCACCGTAGGGTCGGTGGTTCGATCCCCGCCTCCTGTCTGCATGTTGAAGTGTCCTTGAGAAAGACACTGAACCCAACTTGCTACCCGGGCACTGAACATAGTAGCCCACTGCTCCTATGTACCATAGGATGGGTCAAATGAACATAGCAGCCCACTGCTCCTATGTACCATAGGATGGGTCAAATGAACATAGCAGCCCACTGCTCCTATGTACCATAGGATGGGTCAAATGAACACAGCAGCCCACTGCTCCTATGTACCATAGGATGGGTCAAATGAACACAGCAGCCCCACTGCTCCTATGTACCATAGGATGGGTCAAATGAACACAGCAGCCCACTGCTCCTATGTACCATAGGATGGGTCAAATGCAGAGAACCAATCCCCTCCACCCCCTCCCCTTTGGGGCAGCAGTAGCTCAGTGGGTAGAGCGGGTGGACAGAGCGGGTCATCCACTAACCGTAGGGTCAGCGGTTTGATCCCCGCCTCCAACTGTATGATTGGTCAAATGCAGAGAACAAATTTCGTTCCCATAAAAAAATATTGAGAATGACTACTGAAGACTGAAAGGTCCTCTCCTCTCTGTGTACTTTTCCCGTGAGCAGCCTCTAGTGGTGTGAGCTGTCACTGCAGTCACAGCTGCATCACGTCAGAGGAGGGGACCAGAGTAACAGGATTTAGAGGGAAAAGTGACTTGGGCAGTGGGTGGGGGAAACTTAGTATTTTTGATGTTTTTTCTTGGAACAAATAGCGGCAGTAGAGCATTCACATTGGTGTAGGTTTTAAAAAGACTCCTTAAATGGTCTCCATTTGAAGTATTCTGCTTCAACATTTCCTGAGTGAAAATCATCCTAATTAGAATAGAATATATAACATCTTAATCTTCTGAAAGTTTTCTTACACAGTCTCCGTTAGGTTTCGAAACCATTGCTCTTTTTTTTGTTTGATTTGACTTAAAACAACTTCCCGGCTTGTTTGTGTTTCAGAATGCCACGCCTCCTGTCAGTCCTGTTCCGGGGGAACCAATCAGGACTGTGACGAGTGCAAGTCAGGCTGGGAAGAAGACGAGCAGGACGCCTGTGTCGGTGAGACTGCGGCCATGTTGTTGTTGTCTACAAACTGCAGATCTGTGCTGTCTCTGGCCATGAGGAAATGCTGTGATTCTACAGGAAATACCTGCAGAGGCACTCAAATGTTACACCGTTCTGCCTCCAGGCATTGTTGAATGACAGGACTGGTCTGCAGGGTTTGTTGATATTTTGTTATTTAGTTGTATCTGTTTTTCTTAAATGTTTTTCCCATAAGTGTTCCGGCGTTTCCAAGGTACTCATTTGGACAGACCATAATCTTGAAATTGGCCACCGTCATATTTTGAGCGTGTGTGTTTGAGTGACCTTGAGGGCAGCTTGTTAAATAATGGTTAGAACAGGTCGAGGAAGCAGTCTGTACTTTTCACAGAGAGAGCAGATAAGACTGCTTTGTGGTGTTTTGTCAAAACGTGTGACCAGGAGATATGATATCTGTTTCCATTCAGTCTACCACTCAAGGAGCTTTCATGTTGTGCTCAATAAATATTCATATTAACATGAAATCCAAATGAAATACGTGCTTAATCGCCTTACTGATAACTGATCAAATAATGCTGTCTTTTTCAAAACGCTTTTACTGATTACTGTTTTTCTTTAGTCTAGAAGTAATATGAATATTAACAAATGGATGATTCGGACTAAAATTACCAATTCAGAATTTTTGTTCTGCAGATCATTTCACTTCATAGATTTGTTTTCAGCTCACATATTGCTCTTATTTTATTGTGCGTTTTACACTAATTTTCATGTCAATTTACAAACTTATTTGATCAATATTGATCTCCTGGGCCAACGGAACAAAGCTCGATTATGAAACAATCGATTTGCAAAACGCATTCGTTGGCTAACCCTGGTTCACCTTTCGGTTGACGTTTTTGGCAACAGATGTAAACGAGTGTTCCCGCGAGGACCCTGCGCCCTGTGGGGAAGAGGAGTACTGCGTCAACAGCGAAGGCTCCTTCTCCTGCAAGGGTGAGGAGATCAGAGACACTGGACACTCACCGTCCATCCAAACGTTCCTCATGACTAACTGACGGACTGCTTTACAGTTACAAGTTACAGTTACTTTACAAATGTAATGCATTACTGTGTTTTAGTAGTATTCCCTCTACTAACTAACCCCCAATGGAGGGATTGTATTTCGGTAGCAGACTTATCATGAATGATTCCATGGCATCGTCCCTGCCAGGGTGTGACGCGCTGTGCTCCGGCTGTACTGGAGCTGGGCCAGGTGCGTGTCGAAGCTGTGCCGCTGGTTACCATGACGAGGAGGGCACCTGCACAGGTGAGACCCGGATCACATGACAGCCTACAAGATAAACAGGTCCTGGTTCCCTCTTTTAGACAGTCCGACTGGCCCACACCCCCATGTCTGCGTTCCGTAGGTGTCCTCTAGGCTCCCTAACCCCTACCTGTTACCTCACGCCTCTGAATTCACAGTGACCTCAGTGGCTTTGGATAAAAGTGTCGACTATATCCGGAGCCACTTCCAATCCCATCACTGCATCCGCTCTTAGTGTGGGTGAACCCCCGGTGGGCATCACAGCCCTAACCCTGACAGCGGTAATGCTTTGCTGTTCTGGTTGAGCCGGACGGGAGGAGGTGACTCATAACTGTTGGGTTTCCCTCTCCAGACATGGATGAGTGCGCGGCGGAGGAGCCGGTGTGCACGGCGGCCCACCAGGAGTGTGTGAACACGCCGGGGGCTCACCTGTGTGTGTGCACCAGAGGCACCCAGGAGCGTGACGGGGAGTGTGTCCCATCGGGTAAGAACTGTGTGCTGTTTCTACAGAGATACAGGGACAGTCTGGGTTCTACCGAGATACAGGGACAGTCTGGTTTCTACAGAGATACAGGGACCATTTGGTTGCTGTAGAGATACAGGGACAGTCTGGTTTCTACTGAGATACAGGGACAGTCTGGTTTCTACTGAGATACAGGGACAGTCTGGTTACTATGGAGATACAGGGACAGTCTGGTTACTATGGAGATACAGGGACAGTCTGGTTTCTACCGAGATACAGGGACAGTCTGGTTTCTGTGGGGATACAGGAACAGTCTAGTTTCTGTGGGGATACAGGGACCGTCTGGTTGCTGTGTGGATACAGGGACCATCTGGTTGCTGTGTGGATACAGGGACAATCTGCTTTCTACAGAGATACAGGGACAGTCTGGTTGCTGTAGATCTACAGAGACAGTCTGGTTTTTACGGAGATACAAGGACAGTCTAGTTTCTGTGACAGTCTGGTTGCGATTAGCGATGCACTAGTCCAATTGCTTTAGAGATGGTAAAGGGTATCTCAGGACACAGGAAGAGTCTGGTTGCTATGGCGATGCACCAGTCCTATTGCTTTATAGCTGCAAAAGGGTATCTAAGGATACAGGAAGAGTCTGGTTGCTATGGTGATGCACCAGTCCTATTGCTTTAGAGATGCTAAAGGCTATATAAGGACACAGGATGAGTCTGCTTGCTATGGAGGCACAGGAACAGTCTGGTTGCTGTGGCGATATAGCAATGGTTACCATGTACTAATGAATGTTTTGGGGGCTGGTAACACTCATACATTATCATTATTCAAATACAATTCATCATGTCCCCTGGGATAGTCATCAAAACTAAATTTAAATGTGACTTTCACCCAAAGAATGTCTGTATGAAACATTCCCAGTAATGTATGAAGTGATTACAGTGCACTGATGTGTATCATCAGCTGAAGTAGAGGCAGCTGGAAAATATTAAGAAGCCACTCTGCTGATGACATCTGTATGATAATGTTATGTGCTCATCTTCAGAAGAGCCGGAGGAGGAAGAGGCTGAGAGTCCACAAGCACACGACGACCTTTGACTTCACCACATGGACGAATAGCAACCGGCCAGGAAGAGGAACGGTGTCTCCCATTGGCCGAGAGCCTTCGGACAGCATTCCTCCCCCTCGCCCACCACCCTGCCGTCCGGGGGGGCGGGGGTTTTAAAACGACTTTTGACAATGCAGCACTTCTCACGTCCAGACAGACAGACAGACAGACGTACGGAGCCAGGCTGTCAGGACGGTGCTACCTGTGGACAAGTGACAGCAGGCCACTGGATTCTGCCGTCTCCTCACCATGCAGTGAATTTCATTGTTTCATTGTTCTTTTAAATGTTTTTGATTCATGACGCTGGTATCAATAAAGATTACATGTTAAATTAGAATGGCTCTAGTGTGTTTTAAATGGCTTAAGATTCAAGGCATTTCATGAAATAAAATGGTTTGCATAAAAATAATTAATTCAGAGAATCAGAAGTTCAAAGTTAATATAACATTTAGGATATAAATATAGGTCAAGAAGTGGATAATGTAGTCTTAGTGAATATTCAATGCTTCTTCTTCTGCAGTGTCAGGTAATGACCACTGGGCGGCATTGTTCTCCTGTGGAATAACTATCCTGTGCTCAACACAGAAGACTCGGTATTCAATTATGCTGTTGTTCAGTGAGAAGGTTCTGGGTTCGATCCCCTATGTCGGCAGTCAACCTGTGGGGATCCTTGAACAAGATATAGAACACATGTTGAAGTGTCCTCGAGCAAAACATTGAACCCCGACTTGCTCCCCGGGCTCTGAACATAGCAGCCCAAACGCAGAGAATAAATTTCATTCCCATACCTAAACAAAATACTGGGAATGACTAAAATTGAATGTAATCTAATCACCAATTCATCTGAATTCATATTCAGATAAAGTCCCACTGGATTAAAGTTTCATAAAATGACGTTATGTTATGATGTTAGAGCTTCTCATGTTTTCGACTGTGATGATCAATAAAAAACACATGATGTACTGATGGTGACAGAGTCCTGGGTTGGATCTCTAAGATGAGTTATGAGCTTGTTTTGGAGTGATGTCACCGCTTTGGAGCAACAGACAGACTCGTCACAACCTGCCTGCAACGGTAAACACGGCAAGTAACCCCCCCCACCCCCCCACCCACACACACACACACACACACACACACACCAAAACACACACTCCTACAAATGACTACGGTATACACTTGCACACATTGACACAACCACACACATGTACATGCACACACATAAAAGACATCACGCCAACACGCCTACTTCAGAGTCCAGTTGACCAGTAGACCAGTAAATCCCCCCCACCCCCCCCCCACCCCCCCCCCCCCCTCCCACACACACACACACACAGTCCACTCTGGTTCCATCTGCTTTCTCATCACTGGTTGGTAGCGACACTACAAACTAGAAGTCCCAGATGTATTTACCTGAAGACAGCCTCCCTGTCCCGGCCTGCAGGGAGGTGCATTCTCAAGCGGGGAGGAATGTGAGCGCATGTCGCAGCAGGCTCTCTGGCGATGCCGTGAACACAGGAGCACACCCAACAGGGCTGGGCCATCCGTTTTGGGGTTAAAAAAAAAAAAAAGGTTCAGGTTTGTGAGTTAAAAGTGTGTTTTTGATGTGGGCATGCGGATTATGTGGTCTCCCCTGGGTTTTGGGTTTCGATCCAAGTTCAGCTCTTCTCTGTTATGGTTTGCTCGTGGGTACTACGGCAGCCCAGACCTCAGAAGACCGATGACACAGATAAGACGGGGGGGAGACGGGGGGGAGGGCACACAGCCTGGACACCAAACACCGCCATCTGCATAAATTTGCATGAGTGGATGAAGCTTTCAATAACTGCTGCAACTGATTTCTACAGTGGCCAAATACACAGGGTTCATTTGAAACTTTTCTTTACAATTTAGTACTGCTGGCCGAGTTTGTGTTGGCTGTAAATAGCCGTACAGGAATGCTGGTGATGAAGGAGGTCAACATGGCGTCACAGTGCTAGTTAGGGAATGCTGGTTTTGAATGACATCACAAATGAACTCTGCATATCCTTGGCACCACAGAAGAAGGTGAGAGGTGAGATAGGAGTGAGCTGAAGAGGAGAGGGAGAGAGAAAGGGGGAGAGGGTGAGAGGAGTGAGAGAAAGGGGTGAGATGAAGGAGTGAGTGAGAGAGGGGGTGGGTGAGATGAGGGAGCAGTGAGAGCGGGGTGAGAGAGACAGTGGAGAGCAGTGTATTGTCTGTGAGAGCTCAGGACCCAGACAGGGACGTTACCTCACCGCTGTTTGATCTCTGAGCTTCTGCCTGTTTGTGTGGCGCTGCGAGCACAAGCACACACATTTTTTCCCTATTAAGTCTTTTGTGCAAGCAGGTGTGTGTGTATGTGTGTGTGTGTGTGTGTGTGTGTGTGTGTGTGTGTGTGTGTGTGTGTGTGTGTGTGTGTGTGTGTGTGTGTGTGTGTGTGTTAGTATTGTGTCAATAATTAAGGTGGTTTTTATGTGCCTGCATGTGCATGTTTGTCTGTTCATACATGTGTATGTATGTTGTGCGCGTGCGTGTCTGTTTGTGTGTGTGTGTGTGTGTTTGCACGTGCGTGTGGGTTTGTGTGTGTGTGTGTGTGTCTGCTTGCGTGCGTGTTTGTGTTTGTGTGTGTGTGTGTGTGTGTGTGTGTGTGTGTGTGTGCGGTGTCCGTGCGTGGTGTGTGTGTGTGTAGTGTGTGGTGTGCGTGTGCATGCGTGTGTGTGTGTGCGTGTGCGTGTGTGTGTGTGTGTGTGTGTGTGTGTTGTGTGTGTGTGTGTGTGTTTGTGTGTGTTTGTGTGTGTGTGTGTGTGCGTTGTGTGCGTGTTTGTTTGTGTGAGGTGTGTGTGTGTGCGTGTGCGTGGTGTGTGTTGTGTGTGTGTGTGTGTGTGTGTGTGTGTGCATGCGTGTGCGTGTTGCTTTGTACGGCCTGCTCTGTGATGTGTCCCCATCAGGAACGAGAGGAGAGACAGACTTTGATCTTTCAAAGAATGAGCTGTTGTAGTCTGTTCTCAGGTTCTGTGTTTGCTTCTCGTTCTCTGACAGCAAAACCCCAGAACACACACATCCACTGCCCCTGGTCCACCCCGTAGGAAACCCCTGCAGCGGTGCTCCTCGCTGGCCGTGACACATCACGCGAGCCGCTATGCTAGCAGCGCGGCGCGGGCAGGCGTCAGAGCAGCATGGTGTTGGCCGGCGGACGTGGTCAGCGCTGCGGTGATGTTCAGTCAAACAATCTACATCTTCCACGTCCTCCCTGGCCGGGAGTCCAGAGACAACGCAGCGTTTGTTGTCGCTCTCATCAAACAATCGTGAGCCGCCTGGCTTGTTCCCGGCCCACACCGCAGCCATTGATACAATCAACGACTAAAAGCACTTTTGTGGTTTAAAAAAAAAAAAAAGAAAACGTGTTGAGACACAAACGCGAGGTATTGTTCAGACGCCCGGGGGGCGGGGGGCGGGGGGGGGGGGGGGGGGGGGGGGGGGGAGGGTTGAGTTGGCGCAGGTTCTGCGTTTGTTAACCTTCTCCCTTCCACACCTGCCGGTAACTTAATCGGCCGGCCCGCCGCCACACACATCAAAGCCTCGCTGCTCTTAACCTGCTGGGCGCAGCTTCAAAGCAGCCAAACATCTTCCAAATGTTTGCCGGCCAGACGGCGAGCTGTACAAAAAAAAAAAACTCAGCTGAGCCCCCGCCCCCCCCCTCTCTGTTTATCACACTGTTACCGGTGGCGACCGCATTGTTTCACAGCCGGCGCCATGGAGAGAACGGTACGAGGAGGAGGAGGAGGAGGAGGAGGTCTGTGTACGTCTCAGAGGGCCCGGGGGTCGCAGGTTTGATTCCAGAGGCACCGACGTGTTCCACCGTATGGATTTGTGCACTGTGTTGTTTTGGGATGTTATCATTATTCACCGTGTTGAGTTGTTCCATCGACAGGGAGAGTGTTCTCTCACTCACACCTCGGTTCTCAACGTTATACCAGCTCTCTGATTGGCTGGACAGGTTGATTCCTACACTATACCTACTATTTGATTGGCTGACCCGTTGATTCCTACAGTATACCAGACCTCAGATTGGCTGCCAGGTCGGGTTCTACAGTATAACAGCTCTCTGAGTGGCTGACAGGGTGCTGGAACACCAGACATTCAACCAATCAGAGCTCTGGACCAGAAACAGCCCTCCAAGCCAGGGTGATTTAAACCTGCTCCACCCTGCCGTGTCAAGCCATTCGTTTCACAAGCATCAAAGTATTGGTGTTGGTTTTGAACAGAGGTGTGAGCTTCTCACTGGGCACACATGAGTGTTGTGTGCCCCATGGGGACCAATAAAAACAAATGCCCTTCAACAGAGGTCTTTGAAGACGGATTTGTTTCTTTATAAAGTCAGTGAAACCGTTCTCTCCCCAAACCCCAAACCGTCACCTCCACTCCCCGGAACAGCACTTTGATACAACACCTGATTGGTTGAAACTCAGGACCACCACATTTACATTTACATTTACAGTTACATTTACATTTATATTAACAATTTACACAAAAGCAGACGCTTTTATCCCAAAGTGACTTACAAGTACATAGAAGTACATTTGTCATACATTTGTGGGGTTCAGTCTTCCTCAAGGACACTTTGACAAGTAGACAGTTGGAGGTGGGGATTGAACACACACACACACGCACACACACACACACACACACACACACACACAACACACACACACACCACACACACACACACACACACACACACACACACACACACCCCTCAAGGCCTCCGGCTCACCAAGGACCTGGTGTGTGTGCCGCCGGGGGAAGGAGCCGGTCCAGAACCAGGAGGTTCTCTTGGGTATCAGTCTGGAACAAGAAACAAGTTTGTTCCAGATGGTTCATTTGAACAGCACCCTCTTCGCAGAAGCTGGATTTCCAGGTTAACTGGATATGTTAAGTCAGAATTCAGGGAATGCCAGAGATTTCGGTTTAAGGTAAGTCCAGTAACCATGGCGACTCAACTGTGAGCCTAACCTGGCAGTTTGCTCTGAGGTAACTCCACCCACGGCTGGCTGTGGCCACCTCTCCCTATCATCTTGTTAGTTAGAGATAATGGCAACAAACAACCTAAATACTGTGTTGCAAAACAATTCTCCCCCTTGTTGGTATTGTTCCTCTGTTGTTGTTCCCGTTCAACAAACAAGTGTACCAAAACACAAATTCCATGTAAGCCTCCACACTTATATATATATATATATATAATATAATAATGTCACTTCTGACTGATGACGACCAAACGTCATTGAGCTAACGATCATAACCAGAAAACACACATTACACCATGTTATTTCACAGGGGATATAACATTCAAAAAGCTCCACATTTCCCCCCCAAAGTGTCGTGGGGGGGGAGGTGTCAGGGCGAGGAGCTTGCTGGGGTCCACCATGCTGAAGGTATCAGTATCACTGAAGGGTTTCAGCTGTGGAGGTCTGATGCTGTTCAACCTGAACTGGGGGGTCCTGAGGCTTCAAGAAGTCTGAATTATTCAACACATGCATAGCATTTCAAGTTACAACGGTAAAACAAAACGTATTCCCTTGACTACATATTTACTGTTGGTCCAGAGTCATTAGGGGTGATGACCTTCAAACAGAGTGAGGCATGTCACTGTAGCACCGAATGCTTTCTGTTTGTATTGTCCCTGTCATTGACAAGCTCTTTCTCTCCTTGGCTGCGGTGGCAGTGCAACGTACTGAAGGAAATAGATGTTTTTCTGCTTGAACCTGCTCGGCAGCCCGGCTGCTCCACTGACCCTGGAGTTCTGGGACCCGGTTGAGGTCGGTGGCGTTGGCCCCAGGGCAGGGATCTTACAAAACACAGTGGTGTGAGGATGAGGAACCAGTGAATGGACGCCCATCTCCATCACCACAGAGATCTCCGGTGTTCTCAGAGTGTTATCTGAGCTGGACTCAGTCTCCCTTCATGTGGCTTGAAAGACTGAATTTGGGAAACAGAGGTTGCAATAAGTTGCCAACCTCCGAATAAATCATAAACAGACATTTGGCAGGTATTTCCGGGGCAGGAAATCGGCAAAAATCCTCCTGGAGACTCTGCTCTCAGGTGAAACATTGAAACAAACTGGAGACCACCATTGAGACAAACTGGAGACCACCATGAGGACAAACTGGAGACCACCATGAGGGCACACACTCCCTGATCCCAGACCTTTAAAGGAAACAAATGAAAAGTTCTGAATTAAATGTGCAAATGGCTCATTTCAAATTACCAGACCCTCACCAGATCTTGTCTTCATTTCCTTCCTTGGACTCATAACAAGCTCTGAAGTGAACCCTTTAGATCCACAGGCCTTGCAGAGCTGGTGCACAGTCAAAATCTACAGATAATACAAAATGATGTAAGACATCACTGGCCAATTCAACTCAAACATACATGCATGCATACAACTGAACCTTCTGCTTCATGAGCTCATCCAAGGCTTTGCGCTGACAACATGCTGACCTCAAATCCAGGAAGAGGACTTTGATGAGGGACCTTCTTCAAACTTTTTTAATGTGTTTATCACGTCCATCCAGTGCTCAAAACTACCATTTTTTGTTGATGCTGCACGACCTGAGGAAAATATACCAATATTACATAATATACCATTTATTTAACAGAAATTTCACCAATAAAGATTCAGTCCATGCCACTCGCTGAAAGAAAAAAACGAGTCAGTTACTTCAGGTACAAACACCAGAGCAGGAAGCTTCATGGCCTGTCGATGAAGTCCGCGTGGTAGTATAGGCACTGACAGCGTCTGGCAGGACCTTTGACTTTCCTCAGGTGTTCCAGTGAGTCAATCGCCTTAGGACATTGAAATCTTGTTTAAAGAGAGCGTTATGAGAGAGAGAGAGAGAGAAACAGAGAGGGAGAGCGGGAGATTGACCATAATCCCTTCTGTATATTTTGGATGAACGAACGGATGAACTTTGGTCATCTGATATAAACAGTAGTATATACCTGAGAATACAGCAATAGTTCATCGTTTGATACAACATGCTCATCAAAGTGGTTGTGAAGTCAAAGTAATTTACTGGGCATAAGCCCATAAATCCTGGCATTTATGGAGCTTCTTGCTGACGTCTCAAGATGTCCTAACCCTGGGCAGACATGCTCTCTGTTAGATACACTCTGTGATATAACCTGTCAGCGCCTTTTCACAAGGTCATCTTGTAGGTCATCAGGAAGCTCTGTATGTCTACATATTCATCGCAGGAGTCGCTCCAGCTCTGGGGCCAACGGCCAGACGACATCTGGGTGCTCTTGAGGGGCTGTTATGCAGGCGCTCTCTGTTTTGAACAGGTCCCGGTTAGTTTGAAATAAGTGCCATTTACTTGTGTTGTTGTGTGTTTTGTGTACACATGACATTCTTGGTTGAGCACAAGGTGCCAGGCGTAGGTGGGGATGACATGTCACCGTGACCCTGCAGAAGAGACGCCAGCGGGGGGTTCTTCAAACCACTGTTCAACACAAAGAGGGACAGGAGTGTGACCGTTGTTTTGCCTTTATACACAGGTGGCCTTTTTAGCCTCGCCAAAGAACATAAGGTCTGCAGTTTCAGATAAGACCTCCTCTGGAAGACATGCTTCTGAGGCTGTTCCCGGCCCTCCAGCGGGTGGCTGTGTTCAGTGTCTGCATGGTAATCACCTTGCAAACAGACGTGGTGTTACGATGCTGTCTGCAGGCCTCCACCACACTCTGAACCTTCACGTGACCCCCGGCCTGACAGGTATGGGCCCCGGAAAGCCCTGACTTGCTTTTTAGGACTTTGGATGTCCCGTGTGTAGCATCCAAACAGACCTTTAAATCACCGTCCTGTTGTGCTTTCTTTGGATGTTTGGCCGTGTTTCTCTTATTGCAAAGTAGGTTTGCAGTGAGGACATTTGACCTTATTTAGGAATCATCTTGGAGTCTTAGTCTCAGTGGGGACAACAGACAGACCAGCGACACGGCAGAGGGAGAGGATCAACTTTAAAATGGCCAACAGTCAGATGTTTGTGCACTGAGGAGTGGATCTGACTGGACTGTGCAGGAGGGAGCAGCAGGCGTGGCTTCATCGGCTGTGGTTGGGTGGAAGCAGGGGAGCCGCGGAGCCACTGAGTTTGGTCGCAGTGCGGAGGAGGAGGAGATGGAAGAGAGGACCAATCGGATGCAACAGGAGTGCATGCCGATGGAGCGGGGACCGGGTTATGTTCAGAGCGGGTAGCAGCTGTGGTGGGAGTCTGTTGTGTGGCCCCCTGGCAAACCTGACGGTGTCCTTCAATTCTTTTCTTCTCATGATAGTTTAGTCATACACAGGGCAACGAAAATGTCCCTCATCCCTGCAGTTCAAATTAGCTAATGAATTAGACACACACACACACACACACACACACACACACACACACACACACATATATATATATATATATATATATATATATATATATACACACACACAGAGGGACAGAGAGTCCAGAACACTGATGGGTGTTTCCATACCTCCATCCCATCCTCAACAGCCTCCACAGGGCTCTCTGGTGCCGTTTTTCCAGTGCTCTTCACAGCTGTGATGTACTGCTCTACTTTCATGGTCGGCTGAGCGCATGGCTGGCTGGGGCTTGATGTCAGGACCTGGGTCTTCTCGGTGTCGAGGGCTCGGACCCGGGGCTCTGCAGGCCACGAAGGGGTTCAGGGTGCACCAGGGGTCTTCTTCAGGATGTGTGGCTGTCAACTTTCTCTACTATACAGACGTGATTTGAAGCTGGCCTGGAACTGCTTCAGGTTGAAGGTGTATTGTGAACACAACAGGGACACGGAGCAGCCCTGCTCTCCACAGGGGGAGAGCTCTGGCCTGGGCTGCTGCTGTTCAGCACTGGGGCAGCCTGATCTGTACATACTGATGTACTCATAGACGCACACACACACACACACACACACACACACACACACACACACACACACACACACACACACACACTTACACACTTAAGTATATATATATATATATATATATATATATATATATATATATATATATATATATATATATATATTGATTTATACACAGGCACACACAAGAAATACATCAATACACACCCATAGACACACACTTACAGACACCCCCCCCCCTTTCTCCTCCCACACACACACACACACACACACACACGTTGCTATTTAGCAGCTCTTGTTATGCAACCAGTTTGTCCACAAATTGGCCAATCACTCTCCCTCTTCTGCAACCTCCATTCATGTTCTCTTGTCCGACACCGAGAGGAGAGGAGTCAAGAGGAGGAGAGAGGAGACAGGGAGCAGCAGGGAAGGTTGGAGGAGGGATGGCGAGAGAGAATAGAATAGAGTAACAGAGCGAGGAGAGGAGAAGAGAGGAGGAGGAGAAACCAGCAGGTTATTCCGCGCTGGCACTCTGCAGCCACGGCAGATCTGACTTGGCTGCACTTCCTCTTCCTGTCTCTCTGTCTCTTCTGACGCCCACTCACCACCCTGCTACACCCTCACCCTCCACCCGCCTTCCACCCGCCCTCCACCCACCCACCAGTGCCCACCTGGCAGGGAGAAACATCTCTCTGCAGGTCAAACATCTCTCCGCTGGGCCACCAGGACGCTGATGATTGATCCAGCCATTGGTCCTCATTGTTTTGTTGTTCATTCAATCGATCTCAATGGGGGTGGATGAGATTCAGCTATGGCTGCCAAACACACACACACATGTATGTATTACTATAAGCCAACTCTCTCCCACACACACACACACACACACACACACACACACACACACACACACACACACACACACACACACACACACACACACATACACACACACACACTGTAACTGTTTGTAGCACAGATAATCCCAGATGGACGACTACACACACACACACACACACACACACACACACACACACTCGTACAAGTACACACAAACCAGCATAAACACCAACACCACTACTGCTACTACTACACAAGTACACACACCCACCCACATACATACATACACACACACACACACGTTCTGCCAAACACATCAACACAGAGCAAATGTTCCATTCACGATAATCTTATTTATTTATCTCGTGATGGTGATTCTTAAAATAACAATAGTTTCTGTTCGACTACAAGTCAAACAAGGCATTAAAGCATCAAACATTACTAGAAATAGGCCTACATTAGAGACTTAATACAAAATCTGAAAAGTTAATTCAAAGTCACTTTTCAGGGTTCACAGGGACACAGAGGAGTTGCCTGGTCATCCCATTTTCTTTATTTATAAATCCCTAGATATAAAGAGAAAATAGCACTGAGACATTTTAGTGAGTGGTACAATGAATCAGACACAGCCAGTTGTTTTTCAGTGTGTGTGCTGAGAATTAAGCTGCTAACGCTGTGTTAGCATGGCTGTGCTAACCTGTACGTGACTCTATGTGCCTGCTTTGGCTTGGGCTGCTAACGCTGTGTTAGCATGGCTGTGCTAACCTGGACGTGACTCTCTGTGCCTGCGTTGGCTTGATCTGCTAACGCTGTGTTAGCATGGCTGTGCTAACCTGGACGTGACTCTCTGTGCCTGCGTTGGCTTGATCTGCTAACGCTGTGTTAGCATGGCTGTGCTAACCTGGGCGTGACTCTCTGTGCCTGCGTTGTCTTGGTCTGCTAACGCTGTGTTAGCATGGCTGTGCTAACCTGGGCGTGACTCTCTGTGCCTGCGTTGGCTTGCTCTGCGTTTGGTCCAGGATGTTCTCAGCTGCTTGACCTCACCAGCTGGAGTTTCCCTCGAGACAAAAACAAGCTTGTAGTCTAAAGTGAAGCGTTGAGGTCCAAAGAGAGGGAGTCGGTTCTCACCCATACTCCCCCCCCCCTCCCCCCCCCCCCCCCTGTGGTGTCATCCCAGGTAACAAAACAGCCGTGCTGCAGGAATGTGGCTCGGACCCCCGGGGCGTGATAGCGAGCATGCTGATGCTCATGGGGTTCTTTCAGAGGCTAGGCTCCGCCCCCTCCCACTGCACGCGCTCATTGATCCACCAAACAAATGCTGGCGTGGGACACAATACAGGACCACCGCGCCGGCCATTCCTCTCTGCCGATGCGCCGCGGGTCACATGGGTTCATGGGAGTCTGTAGAACAGAGAGGAGAGAGAGGCTGTGTGGCGTGTGAGAGTGTGTGAGAGAAAGTGTGCGTGTGTGTGTGTGAGAGAAAGTGTGTGTGTGTGTGTGTGTGTGTGTGTGTGTGTGTGAGAGGAGAGAGAGAGAGTGTGTGTGTGTATGACCCTGGTGAACTCTGTAAACCTGTCTATTCAGCAGTTTGGTGTGCTCAGTCAGGCCTGGTATGCCCTGGGTCCTGGGCTGGTCTGTGGATCTGAACGCTGTATTGATCACACGGTCAATACAGCCAAGATGTATTGATTGCAATTAGTTCAGCGATCAGAGACAGAGAGACACCATGTTAGCTAATATCAGATGCATTGGATATTAAACTAACACGGGTCAAAATGGATCAAATGGGTATGTTCAAGTAAACACACACAGACACACGCACACACACACACACACACACACACACACACACACACACACACACACACACACACACACACACACACACAACACACACACACACACACACACACACCCCACACACAGCATACACACCATTTATGATTGTACTCCTATACTATACTACCATAATCATTTATTTAGTTTTCTATTTCTATAGAATAGAAATTCTATTTTGACCAGTGGGTAAGCAAGCACTGCTTCTGCAGGAAGCATCACTGTGTGTGTGTGTGTGTGTGTGTGTGTGTGTGTGTGTGTGTTTGTGTGTGTGTGTGCGCGCGCGTGTGTGGGTGTGTGTGTGTGTGTGCGTAGGTGTGTGTATGTGTCGTTATCGCGTGAGTGTGTGTATTTTCCAATAACAGGTCAGTCAGGGGGGATTATTCTGCTCATTCCACAGTTAACAGCAATGATTACATATTAGTTACCCTCATACCTAATAGTGCTGTTTTTTTCCCCCCCATCATTTCCTGCAGTGCTTTGGGCATATTGTTGTACTGCTGTGGAGGAAACATCTGGGTGGCGGTTCTATTCTTAGGAGGATTTGAATGATCCACAACCTTGGGCTGTTTATTGACCAATCAGAATGAAGTATTGAGCGGCGGCTGTGGTATAAATACATAACCCCAGTCGTGGGTGTCCTGGCCTCTCCCTAGCCTCACCTTTCTCCAAGCATGCTGAGCTGTGCCTTGCCAGTGATCTGCTGATTCAGAGCGCTGCGTGTATATAATGTTCCCAGCGTCAGAACACATATATGATCCTTCCCATGGTGCATTGGGTTTTGTCCTCTGGGTCAAAGCTGTCACTTCTGTTCAGTTCAGAATGCTGGAGATGGGTGAGAGAGAGAGAGAGAGAGAGAGATTTCATGTTTGAAAACTTTTCTTCAAAAGAGATTTCACGTTTCTGTCGGAAAAGCTCTGCGTGTACAAACATATATTTATAATATATACAGTATATTAGTTATCTGATTGATAATTAGTGTGTGTGTGTGTGTGTGTGTGTGTGTGTGTGTGTGTGTGTGTGTGCCACTTTTTTGGACAGGCCTTAACATCTAAGGTATGCTTCTTGTTTCCAATACACACACACACACACACACACACACACACACACACACGTGCCGTTGTTCCATGACATCATCTCAACGGTCTACAGGTCTCAGGACAAGAGCGGCTAACCGGTTTCAACAGGTCTGGATTCCAACCTCGCCATGTCTACCACATGATGATGTCATCAGGCAGGAATCTGGACCTCAGCCTCCCCCAAACATCTGGAGCACTACCTGGGTTGCTGTGGCAACAGTGACGACTGATGTTTTTCAGAGCTCTGGGGGAGCGAGGCAAAGGAAAACTGAACTTGACGAGACACTTTCTGTCTTCAGCTTGATGAAATATGATCAAGATGAATGGGATGACTCCTCATCCTTAATTTCCCCTTCTGGAATTGATAGAGTCCATCTTTTCTATTATTTTCATTTCAGTGGTGCTTTTATCCAAATCAAACCTACAGTGAATCCATATCCATGTCATTAAGGAGACGGCAGGATTGGCGCTCTTTACAGTGAACCGATGTCAGCCTTCTGACTCTGGTTGGTCGCTAAACATCCCACAGCAGAGTAGGGGGGCTAATGGTGTCCTGGTGGAGTAGGGGGGCTAGTGTCCTGGTGGAGTAGGGGGGCTAACCATAGTGTCCTGGTGGAGTAGGGGGGCTAACCATAGTGTCCTGGTGGAGTAGGGGGGCTAACCATAGTGTCCTGGTGGAGTAGGGGGGCTAACCATAGTGTCCTGGTGGAGTAGGGGGGCTAATGGTGTCCTGGTGGAGTAGGGGGGCTAATGGTGTCCTGGTGGAGTAGGGGGGCTAACCATAGTGTCCTGGTGGAGTAGGGGGGGGCTAATGGTGTCCTGGTGGAGTAGGGGGGCTAATGGTGTCCTGGTGGAGTAGGGGGGCTAACCATAGTGTCCTGGTGGAGTAGGGGGGGCTAATGGTGTCCTGGTGGAGTAGGGGGGCTAACCATAGTGTCCTGGTGGAGTAGGGGGGGCTAATGGTGTCCTGGTGGAGTAGGGGGGGCTAATGGTGTCCTGGTGGAGTAGGGGGGCTAATGGTGTCCTGGTGGAGTAGGGGGGCTAATGGTGTCCTGGTGGAGTAGGGGGGCTAACCATAGTGTCCTGGTGGAGTAGGGGGGCTAATGGTGTCCTGGTGGAGTAGGGGGGCTAACCATAGTGTCCTGGTGGAGTAGGGGGGCTAACCATAGTGTCCTGGTGGAGTAGGGGGGCTAATGGTGTCCTGGTGGAGTAGGGGGGCTAACCATAGTGTCCTGGTGGAGTAGGGGGGGCTAATGGTGTCCTGGTGGAGTAGGGGGGCTAATGGTGTCCTGGTGGAGTAGGGGGGCTAATGGTGTCCTGGTGGAGTAGGGGGGCTAATGGTGTCCTGGTGGAGTAGGGGGGCTAATGGTGTCCTGGTGAAGTAGGGGGGCTAATGGTGTCCTGGCCAAATTCCCACGCTTGCATTTGCACCTACTTGTCCCCTGGTCTCTGACTGGATTGTTTCATTCCTCTCCACCGTGCAGCCAGTGTGTGCTGTGTGTTCTGGTGGGTACTGCCTGCCCTGGACCACCCAGGTTGGTGACACATATTGTGGATCCACTCTCCACTTTCTGCAGAGTGAATGGAGAGTTCACCTGTAGAGTCCAGTGTGGTTCTCTGGATGCAAAATGTCATCACTATATATATATATATTCTTGCGTGCGTCCCAACATGGCCGTGTGCTTTTGGCTCAACACCTGAACACCAGACCGTCCTGTGTCCTCCTGGTAGGTTGAAGCATTTGACTTACACCACTCAATGAAAACATTTTCATTTAAATTAGGAATCAGGCAACAACAGAAAAGCAAAGCAATGGACACATTAACCAAATAAGGTGAGTGGAGCCCCGGTGCATCCTGGGTAGATGGATCCATCATCTGGAAGCACAACAGGATGTAAACAACAGGTAGGACTTCTATCGAGTCCCCCAGGTTATTTCCTGGGGAGTATTCTAAAAATAGACGTGCACAGGTGGTACACCTGATATGGCCGCCCTTTGACGTGTGTCCGTGTGGAGGTGTGCACATCCCGGCAGCCATGGAGATAACCAGCAGCAAACAGAGACAATGCATGCACAGTTACACACACAAACAACTCATGACGCATGCACACACACAAACACAGAGCACGGATGCCTCCAAAAAAACATGAAATCCTTTGCCGGCTTCTTTTGACTTGTGAGGAATACATCAAATATAGTAGACATTTAAAAAGAGAAGAGCTTAAAACTGGTGAACGCGGCTGTTACACAACTGTAACCACACGTTGTGTTATGAAGAGTGAAGAGGCCTGGAAAGAGCAGTGGGAGAGAAGTAGGTCACTATCAAGCCTGACAAACGCACTTCCTGGTTTCCACTGAGCGTGTGCATGCAGTGACCCACTTCTGGGTTACTGTTTTCCCTGGTCACGCTCTCTCTCGCTCTCTCTCTCTCTCCCTCTCCCTCTCCCTCTCCCTCTCCCTCTCCCTCTCCCTCTCTCTCTCTCTCTCTCTCTCTCTCTCTCTCTTACTTTTACTAGCGGCTCTCTGTCGCACGCCCAGCTCGTCTTCCCATGCGAGGCTGTGTTCACAGAGGGAACAAACAGCCATGGGAATCTGGGCCGCGGTCACACACTACAGAAGAACAGAAAGACGATCCAGACGAAACTGTCCGACACGGATGGAACTGTTTCACATGGACGAAACTGTCTCACGTAGCTCACACTGGGCCTTCTGTGCACTGTGACTCCAGACCTTTAGACTGGGAGGCAAACACCCTGACCACTAGACAAACCTGTCGCCCACCCCTATAAGACTGCAATCGATGACACCCCCCGATTTGTCATTTTAAGAGACCATTAACTATCTAGACATTTGGGGAGCTGTTTTGAGAAAGTGTAGACCAGGTGCATTCTGGGTTGGTTCATCCATCCTCTATTTCCAGGTTGATCCTATTTTGTTGTATAGCAGAGGCTGGTATACAAAAGCGACCTGCAGTCAGCTCACAGTCACTGTAGAGCCGGTGTAGGAGTAGTGCTGGTCATACACTGCACGGCTCGCCATCTTGCATTCACCGTTCGTGATTCCCGTCTCATGATCGCAGGGGTAAAGGTAAGCCGGTTCTGGCCAGTACGGCGTACCACTAAAAGATGTGGAGGGGGTACGCCGTACCAGAAAGAAAAATATACTGTCTCTGAAAAAACTGCACTTTCAGCATGACAACACACCTGGCTAACGTCAAATTACCAAAAGCAACATGTTTTCCGCAGTAGACATTGCATATAACTCATTGTGAACTCTCTCTGAATTGTGTCTGAACCTTCCGTGCAGCGTTTCACTCGACAGACAATGAGCGAGATCGCGCGCGCATGCGGCTTAACCATGTTGCGCCAACGTGCGTGGCTGGTATCCAAAGTGTTTTAGTAGACGTTTGTTGCAAAGTCTCCCAAATAAAAAAAACAGACTGTGAGAGAGGGTTCAGCACAATGAACAGCATTATAACAGAGAACATAGAAACAAACTGACAACAAGAAATGCAGCAAACCTCCTCTTTATCAACACAGTGGGACCACCATGTAAGCAGTGGGATCTTCCTTACGTAAAGACTCCTTATGTAAAGACTTGGCTGGGCCAAGGAAGGAGAGCTGCTCACTCATCAATCAGGGGTGATTCTAGGTTCTGGCTTTTGGTGGGGCTCAGCCCCCATGAAGAAAACATTTTATTGAAATGATTGTGTTGTTGAAATGATGCGTTTAATTGATTTGTAATCAATAACGGATACGGGGGGATGATATACTAGTGTGATGTAATGTGGTTGGTTTCTCCAGCAGAGTCCGTGACACCTTGTCACAGCACGTGCACGTTTGACAGCTGGTACTGCACGCCCCATAAAACATGTTCTTCAACGCATTACCGGGATTCATGGATGAGTTTACACTAACACACATCAAATGTTAATAGTCATGGGTGGATTAACCCACCAGCGAGGCTGTGTAAGCCCAACACAACATGACACAAACTGAAATGTGACCAATGTTGTCGTTCTCCCTGCAGCAGACGTCCCGGTCGGATCGGTTCACTGGTTCTTGTTCATTAAGTGTAGTCTCGTTGGCCCATGCGGTCCAGACAGTGGTTCACTGGTTCTGGTTGGCCCATGCGGTCCAGACAGTGGTTCACTGGTTCTGGTTTGGCGAGGGTCCGCCGGGCTCTCTGGACTGGAGGCGCTCGCTGACCTCGCCCCGTGATTCCCGCTTAGTTGTCGCTTTTCCCGCTTCCTGTGTTTTGAGTGACATCACAAGTGACAGCTCACCACGATAAGCAGCGAGGGATTCACGGCCACACTGACCTTCTGGACGTAGAGACGCAAGGAGTCGTTCAAAAAGACGTCTTCGTTCATCTTCGCCCATCGCTAGTCGCAAGAACCATCTCCTGGTGGTAACAAACAAGCAGGAACAACAACCGGCTGCCATTTTGGTTTGTGTCTTCATGTGCTGATGAAGAACCTCCAAGAAAGCTGCTCGTCGACTCCAGCTATCCTCGGTGTCTTCTTCTGCAGAAGATGCTTTCCAGATTAACAGAGAGCAGTGCTGACACAACTGACGCCCTGATGCTTAATTCTGATTGGCCGGTGTGACTCATCGCCTCCGTGTACCATTCACACTACAAGTCCACTCCGACCAAAGTGTCCAACAACATGTCCCGACAGACTGGGGACTCCACCGCCCAGACCGGGCCAACGGCGGCCGTTAAGCCCCTCCCACTACACGAGGACCCCCGCCGTTTCAGCCCACGTCCGCCCACTCGCCTGCGCCTTAAGAAAGCAGCTGTGGTGTTTGCCCAGGGTCGGGGTGTCTTGCTCAAGGGTACGTCTCCAGGCAGACCACAGGCATCGGGAAGTGAACCTGGAAACCTTTGGCTGACCGTGAGACTATCCAACAGCCTTTAATGAAATGGAATAATATCATGAATAATGAAGCACTAACGGTGTAGGCAAGGTGTATTCTGGGTAGCATTTCTCTGTGATCTAATAGCAGCCCAGGATGAACACTGGACTGGACTCACACCAGAACGTGGCCAGTGTAGCAGTTGGCCCTCCCAGCCTCCACAGCAGTTTAAAACAGGCCTGTTTGATTACATCATTTGATCCAAAGCAACTTACAGTGTAATTAGTGAATTAGTAGGAAGGGGT
>JAXIVH010000043.1:1871184-1873684 GCA_036785325.1 Urophycis tenuis
AGTTGGTGTATCGCAACCAAGTGATGATACTAATTACAGTTCATAATGAGTTACTCACTTCATTTTATTCTCAAGTCTTCAGTGATTAGCTGGAGTGAAGCTCTTGCTAACCTCTGGGAGTATGGAAGACCAGAGGGGTCAAACCCGACACACTTTTCGACGGCCATTGTTATAAATTGAGGTCAATCACAGTTTTTTCTGTTGTAACACATTGTAGTCTATTTCGCTGTAAAATTTGCGTTTTTGGACTTTGTGCGTATTGACAACACGCAGAAAGCTCTTCGTCTTGACTCTCCCAACCGGTACTCCGTAGGATGACAGTGCTGGAGTCAAGAGGAGGAGCAGATTCGACTGTCATCAAAGTGTGTTATTGAACGTGCTGTTTGTCGTGCTCAAAGGCAGTCCAAGGCGTATTTCACTCCATCAGTACAGGTCTGAAACCAGGCGTTGTTTTGAGCCTGTTGGGCTTCCATACCGGGGGGCTGTTCATCCCCGTCACCCCCGCAGTCCGGCAGAGGGCCGGCAGGTCCCCGGCTAGCGGTGGGGGGCTCTGGTGGTCTCCCGCGGGATGCAGAGATGAATTTGGCCTCAGCACCGTTCAGCCGCCATCATCAACTCCTCTGCCACCCACTCAGCTCCTCCACTCCAGCAGATAGCAGCTTGTCTGGAAGCTTCTGGAGGACGCAGCGCTTTGACTCCAGACAGCCGGAGACCAAATGAAACGAAGGCACCGGGTGAGATATGAATGATGGAATTCAATATTTGCTTCATGGTGACAGAGAAATACAGAGACAAACAGTGAAGGGGCTGAAGTGCCTAGTGGGATATGTGACTGTGTGGTTGCCATGGATGAATGGAGAAGGCCAGAGGATGAATGAATCAGCAGCATCATCAGCCTCATTGGCCAAGTGTGTGTGAACACATACAAGGAATGTGACTCTGAATTAGACATGCAGTTAAACTAACGACAAGTTATCTACATTTCTACAGTACTATGTACAGCTATATATATCAAGAAAGATCTATGTTTACAAAACGTTTGTTCCAAGGATGCAGAGCGCTAAGATACTGGTATTAATATGGAATCAAAAGCTTACTTGGACATTACTGTGTATGTGTGTATAAAATATACAGTATGTACAGCTTAATAAGGTTTATATTTGACAATAATGATATGTAAAAAAAAACAACAACAGTGTTTACAAAATCTATAAGACGAAGAGAAGATGGAGGAGGAAGAGGGACAGAATGCTCACAGTGGATGAGACCAGAGAAAGGAATCCGTGACTGCAGCAGTACAGCCTTAAACTCTTCATCGTTAGACATCTATTGGTGACGTACAACACTCCACTGGGCCAGTTTTAGCGCTTTGTGAATGATTTCACTTTGTCAAGGCTACCTTGACAAGAGGGCTAACTTCTGTAAACGCTGCTGCCTCACATGGAGCTCACAATGTGATACAGTATGTCCTCAAGTCGCCGTAGCACCATCCAGTTTTCACGCTCAGTAATATCATCAGATATACGTTTCATTCCCATATGACAACCACTCTGTCTCAGAATTCCATCATTATAACATTTTTGCAATGTTCTTGTTACGAGAACTTCATTTGGTCAGAGGCTGCAGCCATCTTGTGAATCCCAGAATGCACTTTGGCTTCGTGGCTTGGGGGCGTGGCTGTGATCTCTGTACAGCCCCTGAAGCACGGCCGTTTACCCGGCGGTCCCGGCCTGGCGGTCCCGGCCTGGTGGTCCCCAGCCGCGTTTTCACTGCAAGCTAAAGTGGCCCAGAGATGAGACTCAGATCTGAGCGCCACAAATCACTTCTGATCTTTTGAATTCATATGTGGTTCAGAATCAGACCCGGGTCTGATCTGACAGCACAGTGTCAACACCACTGCACATGAGCTTGTGACTGAAACGGTTTGCTTCCCTGGAAACATGTGAACTGTGACCAGTTCACACCGGATTCTGAGAGACATTTAAAACATGTGCAGTCACCAAAGCCCGTGTGGTATTATTGTATATGTGTAGTTTCCACAATTAATATTAACGCCTGCTATACATATCTCCATAACATATTTAATTCATTCATTCAATGTATAAATAAGTACAATTAACAGACATTTGCCTCCTGATGCTGAGAGGGCGTAGTGAAAGTAATTCTGGGTAACGTAGTAAAATAATACACGCGAGCTGATCACAGGGAGCCTGACACGACAGCCATTGACAAATTGCAAATAGCGATAAAGTTCAATATTACACATATCTGAAAATAAGAGCTGGGGTGTGTTGTACGTCACCCAAAGGTGTTACTATAACGATGTCAGTGTGTTTTAGGCCATATTACAACACAGTGGTATTGACTTGTAGACTCAAGCGTAACATTTAATTCACTAGAGACACAGAGGTAGAAATCACTCTCTTTGCCTTGCAGGGAGGGAGAAGAATCCACGGGAGAGAGACGGAGAGCAAGAGAACAAGCTTTAGTTAGAGCAAAT
>JAXIVH010000043.1:1876184-1918684 GCA_036785325.1 Urophycis tenuis
CCATCTGGCCCCAAACACCCCCGTGTCTGTCGCTGAAGCCCCACTACTCCTGAGAGCGGAGGGCCGACAGCACAGAGCTCAGCTCACAGTCTGTTGACATCCTGTGGTATGTGTCAGTAAAAGACGTATCATAATCAAATCAGAGAAGTGCTTCGACCAACCACTTAACAGGTTTAACATCTTTCTACTCTTTCTTCTGTCTGACGAAGAGGTCAGGAAACCTTTTTAACTCAATGATGCTTTGAGATTAAATGGTCATGCAAAAATACATGAACAGAACATTTCTGAGCCGTGTACCAGTAAATTAACCAGAGGGATGAAACATCGCCATAGGTCTTGTGGAGGGAAAGGGCCTGGCCCACTTCTCCTCATGCAGACTGCAAAAAGTGGCCACTAAATGAAGACAAGATGGCGGCGATTTGCATGTCAAAAGCTTATTGTCACCAAGTCTTTTCCTTGGTGGCCTGCAGAGACATTAATGCCATAAGATAATACTGTACAATTTGGTATTCAGACAAACATACAACTCAAATAGAAATATCAAAAAAAGTTAACTAATGAAATACAAAATGAATTCCCCACATCTGTGTTTAGTGGGCTTTTGAAAACTTACATCAAGCCGTCGACACGCAAACATGACTTATCAGGAGAAAGTGATGTGTGGAGATAAACCCACACAATTATGTCATTCCCTGCACTGTCGCCGTAAATCTGGCCCGTGAGAAGATCCCAGCCACGCGGTGGAACCAACCAAACTCAACGTGTGAAAGGGTTTTGGTGAACGACTGAGCGACTCCATGCACAGGGAGATGGTGGTTTCTGGTTCGTCTGGTGGGTTTGTGTTATTTGCAGCAGTAGTAGTGTGTGAAGCCATGCATGAAACTCATCCACAGGCTTCCGTCTGGCAAAACAAAATGGATGACATTTGTTTAATTCAAAGTGGAAAATTCAATATTTTTAGATAGTTTCGGCATTAAAATGATTTTATAATAGCGTTTCAAGCGAGAAATGTGCATTTGATTTTCAGAATGGTCTTCCAGTCAATGTGTGAGATGTTTGGCTTGTCGTGCGATGGACACGTTGGAGTTTAGTGTTTGTTGTATTTGTTCTCCCACCTCGAGGGGCAGTGAGACGGGGGCCGGCCACAGGGCAGTGCTGCCAGCAGACAGAGGGGCTGTGTGCAGCAGGCTCGCTCAGGGGGGCCGTGACGCACTGCATTGCTTTTACAATAAGTATACATGTTACCTTTTGTTTTGTTTTTTACAAAAATAGGGATAAGAAGATAGCCCCGAATCTATTCAACTGATTTGTTAAAGTCGTCCAAATCCTAGCAATGCCCACGTCCCTTAGTGTGTGTATGTACAGTATATTTTTTATATATATAGTTATCTGAAATGTTAGTGTACAAATCGAGACGCCCGTTTATCTTAACTTTATACCAGTGTTAACCCATTGTATGCAACGATCGTGTCGTATATTTTGGCATTTAGGTGGAGCTGATTTGATATTGCAAAGCAATATTATTGATTAGCGTGATTGCTTGGTTTATTGGTGTTATGGTTTCAGAATCCCATTTGGTCTTGAGGAAGCTCAGAGAACGTGTGGCATCACGTTGTCCAGTTTGTGAAGACATGAGAGCACACGGGAACAGACCACAGGCGTACAGCGTGAGTACAAAACAAAGGGATTTTTAATCAGAACTTCTGTATCAAAAAATAGCCATTATCAACCGTCCTGTTCCACGGGTCACACGGTACCCCGCCGGCCGCGCGGCCCCCTCCCTGGGGGTCCCTGGGGTGACGCAGCGCACGGCGGGGGGTACAACACAGCCCACAGGTGGATTTGGATCACGATTAGCTCATTCCAACAGTACAATACACAAACTTGCAACGAGGTGTTGACATTCAAAATGCTCCTTAAATTCCAACGACACCCTAAACGTTCTGTTTGTCAGCTCCACTGATTCAGTGCTTCCTCCAGTTTTTAAACAACACGTGGAAATGCCGGGAAAAAAAAAAAGGCAGCTGCGAACGCAGCTGACGAACGCAGTTGCAAAATGAAAAACATACTGGAAAGTCTGAAATATGCAAATATTGAGCCTGTCTTTGTTGGTGGGGAGGGGAAGAGTGTAAGCAGAAACATAAAATAAATAAATAAATAGCCACAGGGTGTGGAATGTCTACATGTGTACAAATAAATTAAATGCAAATGGGAAGGATATATATATATACACACACACGAGACACAAATTAAAAAAAGAAAAGATCACTCTGTACATTAAAAATACATAACCAAGTCTATCGATATTGCATTGATTGTGCACCTCACACCCCAACCCCAGAGGCTGGGAGGCGAAGGAGGATGGGGAGGGAGGGAGGGAAACAGAAGGGGGAGAGGCAGGTGGAGTGAGAGAGAAAGGGAGAATCTGTGTCAAGCAGCAAGTTAAAAGAAGAGAGCGAGCGAGAGGGTTTGTTGACATTCAGAAAAGAGTAGATCCAGTTTCCACCTGTTGAGGATGTAGTGAGTGAGAGCAGCAGGGTGAGAGAGAGAGAAAGAGAAAAAGAGAAAGACAAAGAAAGAGAAAGAGAGAGAGAAAGAGGCCAAGTTGATTGTAATTTCAAGTAAATTCCACAGTCAGAAAGGGTCCCACACCTCCTCTTCCTCCTCCTCCTCCTCCTATTCTACCGTTTCCTAGCCCCTGTCCCAGCGGCAGCCCCACCTGCAGGGATGAAGGGATGCAAGAAAAAAAAAAAAGAAAAAACAACCTTTCCATCCCTCCTTCCGCTGTGGTACGGGCAAGATGGCCGCCCGGCAGAGCAAAACCCCAAAAAGGCACTCCAAATCAAAATGAAACATTTTGAATAATAATAATATTAATAACGATAATAAACAGTGTCCAAGCTCTATGAGAGCAGCTATGTTCGAACCAGGGATGGGGTGGGATCTCGCAGCCTTGTAACAAAAAACCGTTTTAAATTAAATTAAAAAAAAGTATAAATAAACATAGGACTGCTCCCAAAACAAACCAAATGTTCCTCATCAGGCAATTAAAAAAGTAACGGCATAAATAACAACAAAAATGTAACAATTTAGAAACACTCCCTACAAGAAAAGAAGGGAAATAAGGAACACTTTTCTCTCCGGTTCAACGGAGTTCAACAGAAACACACACAGTCCAGTGGGGTCAGGGGCCCCAGAGACTGACGGGGGGGGGGGGGGGGGGGGGGGGCGGGCCCTCAGAGGCTCTCGTTGCTGGAGCTGGTGCTGGAGGAGCAGTCTGTGTCCAGGGTCCTGAGGCAGATGTCCACGGGGCTGGAGGGGCCACCGGGGGCCTCGGGAGACGGGGTGGGGGCCCTCAACCAGGAGTGGTCACAGATCTGCTCCAGGGTGGGCCGGTCGGAGGGCCGCAGGGCCAGACACCACTTGATGAGCTGCTGGCACTCTGAAACAAGAGAAGGAGGAGGAGGTGGTGGTGAGGAGGAGGTACTGAGCGGCAGGTCAAGGCAGTGGACTGAAGGATGAGGGAGTTTGGAGGGCGGCCATAGAATTACAGGTAACCACGGCAGCCAATAGCCTGGGTTTATGGTTCCTGATTTCACTTTTGATTTAAATGGATTTGTGGATAAAACAAAATCTACAAAATTAAACACCCTTATCCAGTAATTACATAATTTAGAAGATTATATATACACCTCTTCTGCCAAGTTCATAAAGAAAACCCCCTCCCGTTAGCATATGTCATGGCTGTACAACCAAACTAGTGTTCAAACTCTAGTTTTCCGGGCACATGCGTGGCTCGTCATCTACGAGGCGGACCAGCGGCCCTCCTGTCACGCTCGTGCCTCCCCTCCTACAACTTCTGCAGGTGACACCAGTTTCCATGGGAACGGGCCCTGTGAGTGAGTAAGAGAAGGAGCGAGTGTGTGAATGAGTGAGCGTGCGGCGTACCAGCTGACACCCTCCGCCTGAAGCACAGCTTGCCCCTCAGGATCTCGTCGTCCTGCTCAAAGGGGATGTCTCCGCACACCATGTCAAACAGCAGCACCCCCAGGGACCACACGGTTGCCGAGCGACCGTGGTATCTATGGAAGCGCACCCACTCTGGCGGGCTGTAGACTCTTGTACCTGCGGGGATGAAGAGGTGCTGAGGTTAGAAGCAGGCCTGCTACCATTTATTTATGACCATATTTCTTATTTTATTAAAAATAAAATTATATGGAATACTACTGTTAGTGATTCTATGTTGCAGTCCGTGTGATTTTCTATCTAAAGCCACGCAGTGTGGGAACTGAGAATAGTCGGGAGTTTGTGCACGGCAGGAAAACGCAGCGCATTAACGGGTCTGAAATGTCAACGTCTCCGCATAAAAGCTTTCTGTTCTCCCAGAGGCCACCGGGGACCGTGTAAACTAACTGACCCGCTCCGGCTCCTCCTCCTCTGGAAGGAGGGGCTGGGACACACACACACACACACACACACACACACACACACACACACACACACACACACACACACACACACACACACACACACACACACACACACACACACACACACACACACACACACACACACACACACACACACACACACACACACACACACACACACACACACACACACACACACACACACACACACACACACACACACACACACACACACGTCACACACGTCACATGACTGGCCGTCTCGGGTTTCACAACAAACAGACGTGACGTGGCGGCCGACCCGAGAGCCGTAAAACCGGAGCGCGTGACTCACAAGGCAAGGCAAAGGATCTAAATAACCGGAAAGCACAATAAACAATCCACACACTCACGACTGAAGGGGGGGCGCATTCATAGATCAGTCTCCCCCTTGAGACAGATTGTCAGAGCTGAATCATATCTCAATTCACATGCGTCACGCGATAAAAAGAAAAATGCAGTGAAGCTCGTGGTTAAAAAAAAAAGGCCAATCACCGACCATTAACATAGGATAAAAGACTGGAGACCCTCGATCACAACGCAACCATTGTCCGCGCCCCCCCCTGTCGGCCGCACGCCTCACTGCAGCACAGAGGGTAACCGGGGACAAGCTGCCCAATCACAACGCAACGCAGGCCGACACGAATACACCTCCGTCGAGAGAAAACCCACAGGCAATAATATAATCCAACATCTGTTCACATTTTTGCTGCATGTACATCGCTTCTACTCATTCTATATTGATAAGCATTATTTTTAAGTCGATGACACATGTCGTCTGCCACACGCACACACACGCACACGTCGAAGAAACGACATCTTCTCCTTTAAACCGGTCTGCGGCGGCGACATACCGTCGAAGTCGGTGTACACCGTGTCCTTGAGCAGGGCGCCCGAGCCGAAGTCGATGAGCTTGAGCTCTCCGGTGCGCAGGTCCACCAGCAGGTTCTCGTCCTTGATGTCGCGATGCACGACCCCGCAGCTGTAGCAGTGGCGCACCGCCTCCAGCACCTGGCGGAAGAAGCCCCGCGCCGTGTCCTCGTCCAGGGCGCCCTTCTCCGTGATGAAGTCGAACAGGTCCTTGACCAGCTCCGGCCGCTCCATCACCAGCAGCCAGCCGTCCGAGCGCTCGTAGTAGTCCAGTAACTTGATGACCCCGCGGAAAGACGAGCTGACCTTCTTCAGGAGCAGGATCTCCAGCGGCACCAGGCTGCCGTTCTGCGGGGAAATACGTTCAAATTAAAAACACCCCAAATATGTAAAATACATAAATAAATAAAAGTCGCGGCGTGGTTGGACTGCACTACAGCCACCGCATTGAAATGCGACCACCATGACTTAGCGGACAATGTTATGGTTTGACTTATGAAGATATTTCCCCCCCTCGGGCACAATAAAGTGGTCTGAATCTTACCAGTGTTCCCCACTCGTTCACTCGCTCCTTTGCGACGTGTTTCACGGCCACCTGAAATAACAGCAACAAAAACGTGGCGTCAATACACGCCGCCAAAACACACAACAACACACAGACACTCACAACACCACACACACACTCACAACAACACACACTTACCGGGGCGCCGTCGGTGATCCGGCTCCCAGCGTACACGGTGCCGAAGCCCCCGCTGCCCAGCACGGAGCCCACCTGGTAAACCTTCTCAAAGGGCTCCTTTTCGGACTTGACTGTAAAATAAACGGCACCGTTAAATATATCCTGCTGCATCACAGACACACAGACACAGACACACACACACACGGCATGCGTGTCCGTCATTCAAAGGGAAAACGCGGTGTCGTCGACCCTTAAACGTGCTTCCAAAACACGGCAGAAAACGCACCTGGTATTTGTATTTTCCCCGGTAAATGATCCATACTGGAAGGGTTGTAGAGGTGTGAAAACGATCCAAACTTTGACAGCAACATATTCACACCAAACGCCGTGTATATTCCGTGTGTTTGGAGAGGACCAGGTTATTATGATGCTCTCTTATTGCAGTGCGCCAGTCCGCCGCGCCGCGCCCGTCACCGTCGCGTCACGACGGCCAAGTCGTCGTCCAGATTCCCCGAGAAAACCGTCATGAAATAAGCACGACAAAGAAGAAAAATGTGCTTGACACGCGCACTTGTCCGGGTATGTCCTGCGAATACGTCGGGAAAGCAGCGAGTAATGGCAGCCTCAGCGGCCGTAGAGTGTGTCGGGAGCTCCTCTCTCCGGGGTGTTGTTGTCCTGAAGAGTCGCCGCGGTCTGAACATTTGGCGCGGCGTCCCCACGCCAATATTTTGACGGGAAGAGTGATATCCCTCCGCCAGCAAATACTAGTCGATGTTTCCGCCGAATTGATGCGTAAAAACGATAACTGTGTCAAAAGTTTAACCCAAATATAGTAAATACATCGATTTACCAACTATGGATATTTTTTATTCAACCATTCTATCGACGAAAGGGGATCCACGCGGGTACTACTTTCTCATAGTATGAGACGCCCAAGAATCCCTTGTCTGGGAGCTTTTCACGGTGTTCACTACGGACCTGTAGCTGGCGACCAATCCGATTGCTTATATAAATACCATTTTTTCGATTTGGACCAATCGAGAACAAGTTATTGCCACAAAAAGGCCATTTAAAGCGCACGTGGCGGCAAGTCTGAGAAGTATTATTAATATTTTCCCTCCTTTTCTGCAGTGTGTGGACGAGGACAGCCAGCTAGGTCGTGATGATGATTTAGACTCGAAACAGACTTTGTATAAACTGAGTAGTTCAATTCAACTTCAAAATTTTTTTTTACTTTGTACTTTCCAAGTTATTTAAAAAATTCACAATACGAACATAGCAATGCACATTGCGATACAAATATATCACATGATTGTTATTATCATAATATTCATTATTAGCATTATAAATTATAATTACATTAACAATTCAACAATCTTTCCTAGGTTGCCTAGTTCCCCATTACAGTAAACAGTTCATGCCACGTTAATGTGTAAAATACTGCAAGTATATGAATGGCATTACGATAACATTTGTGAACATAATAGAATGCAGTGTTGATGTTTTGTTTTCTTTCCTTTCCCAGTGCCACCTGACAGCCTGTGTGTTTACTTTATGTATGAGTGCTTTCAAGTTATTCTCCCTCGGCACTACAATCTGACCTTGGCTCTTTTCCCTCTCTGTGTTTATCTCCTGCCTGCCTTGATAGCCTGTGTGTGTGTGTGTGTGTGTGTATGTGTGTGTGTGTGTGTGTGTGTGTGTGTGTGTGTGTGTGTGTGTGTGTGTCACACATATGTGCATTAAGTGTGTGTGCCTTGTGTTTCGTTCAGGTCACGCTACAATTGCAATTTTGACACCAACTAAATGTCCTGCACACCTTTGATCCCTATCTGCTCAACAAACGGTGTATACCATCTATTCTCTAATGGATCTATAACAGTATTTCTATTAGGGCTTATGTCACACTTTGTCCTACCTAATATATGTATATGAAATGAAAAACTTCTAAATACACGCAAAGATTTTTGTACTCATATTTTTATATATTTATATTTATATTTGCATGCATGTCTAGCACCGGGGATTGAGGGAAACGGCATTTCGGTTTTTGTGTATGTCCTGTACATTCATGAAAACTGACAATAAAGTTTACTTGACTTGACTTGAAAGAAATAATATGCACTGGTGTTTAGATCAACCAACTGGCTTTTTTTTATTATTACAATTGTCAATTGCTTCAGTATTATCATAAACAAACAAAGGTTTTCTTAGAAACAGTTGATTTGACTTGACACACACATTCCACCAAAGCACAGTGACAGATAAGTTGGCGCTGGTGTACATACACACGTGTGTGTGTGTGCGTATGTGAGCGTGTGGGTGTGTGTGTCTGTGTGTATGTGTGTGCGTATGTGTGTGCGTATGTGAGCGTGTGTATGTATGAGTACAGTGACAGATAAGTTGGCACTGGTGTACATACACGTGCATGTGTGGCTGTCTGTGTGTGCGTATGTGAGCACATGTGTGTGTGTGTCTGTGTGTGTGTATGTGAGTGTGCGTGTATGTGTGTGTGTGTGTGTGTGTGTGTGTATGTGAGCGTGTGTGAGTGAGTGTGTGTGTGTGTGTGTGTGAGCGTGTGTGAGTGAGTGTGTGTGTGTTTGTGTGTCTGTGTGTGTGTGTGTGTGTGTGTGTGTGTTTGTGTGTGGGTATGTGAGTGTGTGTGTGTTTGTGTGTGTGCGCGTATGTGAGTGTGTGTGTGTGTGTGTGTGTGTGTGTGTGTGTGTGTGTGTGTGTGTGTGTGTGTGTGTGAGTGTGTATGTGAGCATGTGTGTGTGTGTGTGTGTGTGTGTGTGTGTGTGTGTGTGTGTGTGTGTGTGTGTGTGTGTGTGTGTGTGTGTTCAGCCAGTATCATGGCTTTAACTGGTAACTCCACATTGCATGTGTAGCATGCGAGAGAGTTCTGTGGAAATCCACCCCGTGGAGTTATGTAAAGGTCCATTGTGCTGGTTGTGTGGCCACACTAAGATATAGCCTGCTATCTTCTTTCTATGCTAATGAAGGGTTGTCACGTTGCCTAAGTGGAATAAGGAAACAGTGTTGGCAGGATGTGCAGGGCTGCGTTTACAACCTGTGTGTTTGCATACACCGGTGTCAGGTGGTGGTGTTGTTGTTATTGTTGGTAGGTGCTAAAAGTTTGTATTTGCATGAAGGTTCCAGGGGTCAAATATTTTAGAACGGGGTCAGGCAGTGAGACAGACAGACAGTCAAGCAGAGACAGACAGTTAGTCAGACAGACGGGCAGGGAGTAATTTATTCAGATAGACAGACCAACGATGAGAAAACAGGTTTGTGTGAGTTGTCTACTTACTGTCTTAACGTCTCTTTCAAAATGTTTTCTTTCTCTCCCTCTTTCTGTCTCTTTTTCCTCTCTAATTACAGCTGCTGGAAGTCTGTCAGCGGTAGTTTTGATAAGGGTCCGGCCAGGTCTGTAATTTGATGGTTTTTGGGGAACTTGAAACCAGACACGCCGCTGGCTGCGCGGCCACATCACAGCCGGGGGGTCAGCGGAGGTATTTTTATCCTCAACGCGCTATGCTCGCGGCAGCCACATAATCTCTGGAAGCCTTCCATTTAAGTCAGGCCAGCTGGGTTAAGCTGGCGCTCAGCGCACGCGGACGGACGGCTGGTTGGCAGGGGAGGGCTAGCGCCAAATGCCGCCGCACACTGATCGCACGGATCGGAGTTCCTAGCAGGCTGATTGGTTTTATTCGCTCCTTCCCGTGGTTTTAATAATAGTAATAGTCGCGTGACGGTGTTGGCTTGTCCTTCAATCGTGTGTGTCTCTTAAATCTTAAATTGTACAATAAAGCCCACGCAACTAACTGTGTGTGTGTGTGTGTGTGTGTGTGTGTGTGTGTGTGTGTGTGTGTGTGTGTGTGTGTGTGTGTGTGTGTTCTTGTGTCGGATGCACATCGCCATATACGCAGACTGGAATTCTCAACTGCTTGGTTATTAATAATTAATCATGGTTAATGATTAATTATGATTTTTTTTTTTTTCATGTAATTATAATAGTACCAGTGTTAACTTGTCCCCCTGATGAATATGACTATATGTGTAAAAAAGGTTAATGTCCTTGCTGCCATCATTATTATATCCTGCCTTTTGTCCTACTCAACAGCTGGCTTGGCCATAATGTGTACCAACTGGTAGGCCTCAGACATCACGTGACGACCATTCTGATCAAGACTGATAGGCCTATTTGGTTTGATGAATACTGTAGTTACTTCTTCGCAGCTGGAGATTAGAGTAATGTGTCTCAGTCTACTGTCTGAATTCGCTGTGTATTCACAAAACAAAACAAAAAACAGCCACGCAAATAAAGAGCAAATAAAAGAAGAGAAAAACTATATCAAAGAAATATTACAGCACCGCACTTTCAAATTAAATAGACATTGGTAGCTAGTATAGTATGGATAGATACAGTAGATGCATGTATGGATGGATGGACAGACAGACAGACAGAAACCGACATATACCTGTAGATTAAACAATGGTAGATATGATTGTTGATTACTTGATTGATCAATAAGATAAGATAAGATAAGATATTCCTTTATTAATCCCCCTTAGGAGAAATCCACTTTGACCAGCAAGCAGTACAAGGGGATAGAGGAGTGCGATAAAAACTGACTATAGACAATAAACAATAAATATAATGACCTAAATAAGATTAAATTATATGCAAGCTCTTAAAATCACATCAGATGAAAAAATTAGAACCTATATACATGCATATTAGTCATAATAGCCAACACAATAGCTGAGCCACCAGCAGGAGTAACAATAGCATAACATAAATTACTGCAGTAAAGTATTGTATGTGACTATAACATTCATAGCATATTGTATAGCATAGTAGTGACTCACTTGTTCAGAGTTCAACTAAACCCTGCATAACATCTAACCTCCCCCCCCAAAAAAAAAAAAAAAAAAAAAAAAAAAAAACAACAACAACAACTCCTCTCATGCATTTGTATGTTGTACGTCTTAGCTCTTTATAATTGCTCTTTGTAATTTAGCACTTAGCGTGTTAGGCCAGAGATGTTGTATACTAGCAATGGTTAACCTAGCAATTGGAATTCTTGAAACTTTTTCTGGTGACTTGCTAACTGTATTAACAGCAATGAAGTGTTTCACCTTCTTCTGGCAAATGTATTCATTGGAAGTCGTGTTGGACCAAAGCCACAAAAGCATGTAAATGTCAATGTAAATGTATAGCATCGGATAGCATATACTATCTATGATGTAGTGTATAGCATGCATAGTATTATCAGCATATAGCAGTTCAAAGAACAGTATAGCATAGTGTATAGTTGTGTATACTATAGTATAGTATAGTATATTATAGTATAGTATAGTATAGCATAGTACAGTATCCCCTCTCCATCCTCCCTGTTGCCATGGGAAACCAAAAGACAGCTCGGAGCCTCCCAGTGAGCCCGCCCCCCGCAGGGCGGTCCAGGGCGGTCCAGGGCGGTCCAGGGCGGTCCAGGGCACCGTCCATGTGTGTGTTTGTATCAGTGTCCGTCTGACCAGGGACAGCTTGGTCTTGTGGAAGACCAGTGTCTGGAGTGTTACGTAACAACATCAGGTCGTCTGGTGCCTGGCGTGCTAACCGCTAAGCTATCAGACAGGTTGCATAAGAGATCATTAGCTTCTGTTGCACCAGCTCCCTGATTCATAATCCTGATGTCTTTCTACCTGAAACACTACAATAATAGGCTTAAGGGTTCTATCCTGAAGAACAGGTTGTACTAACAGGTCTAAACTAAACCGATATAGAGATAATCAACACAATTAATAATGTGTGCCTGACCAAATGTCCACTGTTTATCATTACCTACAATGACAACTGTACACTGTGTACTATACCATGCAAAATGACACTATAGTATCATGTACAAAACTATACTGTACTGCTTCATGAGAACTGAACTCCATGAGACTATACTAAACTATACTTCACTATATTTTACTAAACCGTTCCATTATAAACCACAACAATACTACAAACGGTGCCATACTGTACTGTACTATTGTACTGTGCTGCACTGTACGGGTGTGATAGGGATGACAGCCGGGTGGGGAGGTTAAGGTAAGTAGAGATGTAATCCTGGTGTTTAAGACGCTCCCCCTAGTCCTCCCCCAGGTCTTCACGCGGTCATCCCCTGACCTCAATACAGCCCCTCACAGGTAGGCCTCGCGCTTCACCCTCCATTACTGAGTGATCCCTGAAGCTCCTCTCTCACGCAGACACACATGCATGCACACACGCACACATAGACATGAGCACTAACACGCACACGCATACATGCACACACGCACACATAGACATGAGCACTAACACGCACACACATACATGCACACACGCACACATAGACATGAGCACTAACACGCACACACATACATGCACACGCACACACATAAACATGAGCACTAACACGCACACACATACATGCACACGCACACACATAAACATGAGCACTAACACACACACACATACATGCACACGCACACACATAAACATGAGTGCTCACAGGCACACATACACACACACACACATGCATGCACACACACACAGACACACATGCGCGCATACACACGCACATACATGCACGCACACATGCACGCATACACACGCACATACACGCACGCACACATGCACGCACACACATGCACGCACACACACACACACACACATGCACGCACACACACACACGCGCGCACGCACACACATGCACACACATTACAAACACACACGCAGACACATGTCCTCTCTGTCTTGACCTATATCCCATCTGCAGCCATAACTATCCACTTTAACCCGGGTTAACAGGGATCTTAATTAATAGAGTTAACCGTCTCTCTCCCTCTGTGTGTGTGTGTGTGTGTGTGTGTGTGTGTGTGTGTGTGTGTGTGTGTGTGTCTTACACAAGTGGGGCAGAACAGAACCAGCCCAGGGCTCTTATCAGATGTTATGAAGCTGAATGCCATTTGATCACAGGCATACGTTTACTTTTCAACTGCCCTTTGTCCCTCTAGAATCATCCATGCTAGACACACTGCCACTGTGTCTTGATGTGTCTGGTCTTCAGCTTCATGTCTTGAGTTTCCCCCCGGCTCTTCCGGTTAAAAAAAAAAAAAGGTGTCTCTTCCATAGTGTCTGTTAGCCAGTAAACAGCTACAACACATCAATGTGATCTATGTCCTATGTGGATACAAATGTATTTACAGTAAGTGCAAACATTTTGTGGCCATAAACCAATAGGCTACAATTGTCCTTAAATTGTTGTAATAAATAGTTTTGAGTAGGCATTATTGCAAAACGTTTTATTCAACATTGTACATTTTACAAGCAATATACATGCTATGATAATATATTACTGACATTTTGTTCAAATGTAGGCTATAAAACCCAATGTGGACGTGTCTTTGGTGCTATCCCTAGCCTCAGCGTTGTGTCAGCAGAGCCACATTGTGAAGGTGTGTTTGGAGCTAATCCCTAGCAATAGCACTAGTGTTGTCAATATGTGGAGATGTGTTTGGAGTTAATCCATAGCTGAACGGTTAGCCCAGCTACAGGAAAGTTGGAGCTAAGTAGCACACTTCAGTGGCGAACTTGGTTGATCCTGTTATCGGCCATCTTGTCTTAAGAGGATCTGAAGACCAGATCTCTAAATCCCATGAACGAAAAGACAGAAACAACGATGCCCAAGACAGCAGGGGAGATATACAGATTTGATATCTTGGTAACAGAAGGTTTCTACAATCAATTTCTACAACAATAATTTCCCACAGAAGAGCTCAAAATGTTGTTTGACAAATCAGCTAAAATGGAATTTGTGAAATGACCACTATTACACACATTGTTGAAAATAGACGTTTCTTCATATTTTGCACATCATATCTATAAATAGAGTTTAATGTGATTGTTCCAATAACAACAACCATATATAGAGATTACAGCTCAATGCTTGGCTAATGCTAGGCTATAATCCTACAAGCTCTACTAGCCCTAACAAACTCGAAGACATGCATTCTAGAGTCTGGGTGGTTGACTCCCAGGCGAAAGGTGCTGGGTTCGAACCCAAACATGTACCTGTACTCATCCTTGAGAGAGACGCGCTAACCCCCAGCTTGATGTTTACGACACAATGACCTCCCTGTAAATCACACACCTCTCTTGGACTAACCCCTCTGCTAAACGACCACAAAGAGAGTTGTCAATAAGTTATTATTTTATTGTTTGTGGAGAGTTTCTGAAGGCTGTGTGTGTGGGGCTCAGCTCCATTGTGCTGCTGTTCTGACACAATGCAGAGATCCTGCAGCCACAATTGGTCAGTCCGAGTTCTTTGGCCCGAGGTTAAAGCAATGTGATTGGCCGACGGCTGTGATAGACATTGTGCTGACGAGGTGTCTGTGTGGACCCTCGCAGAATGCATGATCAGCAGTACACACTCTCTCTCTCTCTCTCTCTCTCTCTCTCTCTCTCTCTCTCTCACACACACACACACACACACATACACACACACACACACACACACACACACACACACACACACACACACACACACACACACACACACACACACACACACACACACATATAAAACCCCTTCCCCCCTCACAGCTTCAGGTCTGTTCTCTAAAAGTGGTCTGCTCCAGTCTGATGTTTATCATGAGGTTATGGTCTGTCCGCTGTTAAACGCTACATTTTATCCTTAGCTGCCACACAATGTAACAAAAACACACATACACACACAAACACTGTTGTAATGACGATGAATCGAGAGGCAACAAAGCCAGTGATGAAAAATTCCAAACGACAACAGGACTAATGGCTTAATGTGGCCTTAACAGCATCCTAATAGCATGTTAATAACAGGCTTTGATATTGCCACGCAGTCAGCCCTAACACAACCCATCCAGTCACAGAGGCACAGAGCTGAGCAGCTGCTCCCCAGAGAGAGAGGCTCCTCTCGGGGGCCAGAGGGTCACAGGGTCCTGCGATGGATGATGGACAGGGTGAAGGGGGAGGGGCCTCACCGCAAGGTCCTTGTTGGTGTTTAATGCACGGGGCCACAGACCTGTGTGTCTCACGCTTCTCCTGATGTGTGTCTGGTGTGACAACACTGTGTCTCTCTATCACTCCCCTGTCCTCCTCCCTCTCGTGTCGTGTCTCGTGCAGTTCAATCTCTCTCGCCTTCTCTCGCTCATCTCTCCGTCCATCTCCCTCCTTCTCTCCCTGCTTGTCTCGCTCTCCCTCCTTCTCTCGATCCTTCTGTTTTCTCTCCCCTGTTCTCTCCCCTGTGCCTCCTCAGTGTTTTAAGGGAGCAGAGGGATTATGGGTAATTAGGGGAGACCCTCACTGCGTGTCACGTTGAGCGGGTGGCTCTCAGCTGAGAGGGGGGAGGTTGGCATGGCAACGGCCAGGGTGTTCATTATTTTTCTCCTTTTGAAGTGAAGGAGGAATTCCCTCTTCAAAGGACACAAACACCTGTATAGTAACCCCCCCCCCCCAACACACACACACACACACACACACACACACACACGCATTTCCTGCCCTTTACGTGGAAATGACAATTTCTGGACAGCATTTTTCACGTGCTCCTTAACCACGCTGGTGGTATTTTAACAAGTGCAGTAAAACAGCAAAGTGCAGGCCTCCAGCATGTCTACACATGGCCATTGAATATGCATTGAGGAGCCATGTATTGTATTCAAACGTAAGGCTTGTGGTCACAGCGTGATGATGTGTTGATCCCAGCTCACCGCAGATCCCCCGGGAAGAACCACAAACCTGGACCCTCCCCTCCTCGCCACGCTCCCCCGTGTTCTCACGGGTGGACCTGCCATCGGAGTGCAGGGGTCCTGGGTGCAGGGTCCAGTGGAGGGTCCTGGGTGGAGGGTCCTGAGTGGAGGGTCCTGGGTGCAGGGTCCTGGGTGGAGGGTCCTGTGGAGGGTCCTGAGTGGAGGGTCCTGAGTGGAGGGTCCTGAGTGCAGGGGTCCTGGGTGGAGGGTCCTGGGTGCAGGTCCTGGGTGGAGGGTCCAGTGGAGGGTCCTGGGTGGAGGGTCCTGGGTGGAGGGTCCTGGGTGGAGGGTCCTGGGTGGAGGGTCCTGTGTGGAGGGTCCTGGGTGGAGGGTCCTGGGTGGAGGGTCCTGGGTGGAGGGTCCTGTGGAGGGTCCTGGGTGGAGGGTCCTGTGTGGAGGGTCCTGGGTGGAGGGTCCTGGGTGGAGGGTCCTGGGTGGAGGGTCCTGGGTAGAGGGTCCTGAGTGGAGGGTCTTGAGCCTCAGGACCCATCCGTACGCTAAGTGATAGCAATTACACAGGTAGCTCCCCCCCCCCCCACCCGACGCTGAACTGATTCATCTGAATATATCTTTACAAATGAGCCCTTCCACACAGCTGCTTACAGAGAATAACACACTGTGTCTCCTCTATGAAGGAATGAAGGATGTCATTCTGGAGGCACACCGGAAAAATAAACACTTTTGGGGGGGGGGGGTAATTATACTGAAAATGATTAGTCAGATTAAGCCAGATTAGTTTTTTATAATTGCTTTTATATTTGAATAATAATCAATAAAGCGTTGCTGTTTGTAGTCCATCCATATGATGGGTGGAGAGACTACCTTGGGAAACAGAGGCCGTTTTTTTTCCAGCGATCTGAAAAACACCTCAAAGCTCCAAAACAGCCATTGGTTTTTTCCACTTCCTGCCATCTCTAATTTGAGTGATGAGCAAGGCATGCCAGGGTGGCGTGTCCTCCAGCCCGCTTTTTAATTGGTTCGTCAACAGAGAGAGACCCTGCCTCTGTTTGCCCAGGACCCACAAACACACATACACCCCAACACAAGAGTCAAGCACACACACACTCACTCACTCTCACTCACACACACACACACACACACACACACACACACACACACACTCACTCACTCACACACACACACACACACACACACTCACACACACACACACACACACACACACACACACACACACACACACTCACACACACACACAATACACACTCACTCACTCACTCACACACACACACACTCACACACACACACTCACACACACACACACACACACACACACACATACACACACACACACACACACACACACACACACACACACACACACACACACCGAGGGGCCCTGACCAGACGCAGTGGGGAGGAGGAGGAGGGAGGTGGGGGGTGGCTTCTCTTTGGTCCTCTGCTGGGATGATTAGGGAACCCAGATTGCAGTTATCACAAAGTTTACACAACGTGGAACACCTTGACTTCCAAGGCCTGTGTGTCCTCCAGCAGACCTTCTGTTTGTGTAAACAGGCCTCACATTCCTGCATCCAAGTTTCCACTGCAAACACGCTCCGACACGACCCGCCACAGGGGGGGGGGGGGGGGCTGGAATATTGGAAAATATGACGATCGTTAGCTCCCCAGGATAAAAGATTAAATATGTTGTAAGGATTTCGGGGGGGTTGTCGTGCCAATAATGAACATGCATGAGTACAGTAGTTTCTACTTCTACCTCTTCTAGAAGAAGTAGAAAAGTACAATAATTGATTCACCATACCATCAAGGATCAAGGTTTTCGCATGCACGGTAATTAGTAAATTTGTTGAGTACAATCAAAATGTTGTCTGTCATGTTGTTTATAGCTGTTTATACTTGATTGTGTGCTTATATGTTGGGCTACTGTATAATTCTACTCCACTACCCTTATCCTTATCTCTGAAGGTAAAAAGAGCATTTTAGTTATACTAAAAGCTTCCTCCGCTGGAAAGGTTAATTTCTGTTTGATAGCGCAGACTATGAACTGGATGACAAACACTACAACTAAACAGTCAATTTATATACTGTTAACTGTATGACTGCACACCAAAGTATGAGGTCACAGCCATGAGCTCATAAATATTAATAACTACTTTCACTAAAACATTAATAGTGGACTTTTACTTTTCCCATACTACTGTTTTGTTAAGAGTTTTGACATAGAACGTGACAGTATTCTGCAATTCATTATTTACTGCTTGGCAGGCACTTTAATGCAAAGAGACGCCACAAGACAGTGCATTCAAATACTGACACAAAGCAGCAGATAGGGATTCCGGCATCTTGCGCAACACTGACAACTGGTTAGGCTGCAGAGACTGGGGAAGACCGGAACTATTCAGCTGGGAGTCACCTGCTTCATGACCCTGACATGCAAACAGAGGCAGCAAATGATACATACCTTTAGTTTGGATACTTACTTATTATTTATTTTTATCTGAACTTGTTCCAACTTATTGTTCCAACTTAAGTATGGAAGCTGTGAAGAAATCGGTGGTGTTATGTCTGTCTTGAAGCTGCTGTGACACTGTAATTTCCTGTAAGGATTATTAAAGGATCTAAAGGATCTATGTTATCTATCTATCTATCTATCTATCTATCTATCTATCTATCTATCTATCTATCTATCTATCTATCTATCTATCTATCTATCTATCTATCTTACCTGCATTCACTTGTATAAAAAATTAATAAGGGCGCTTTTACCTTCAACAAAATGGTAAGGGTTTTTTTTACTTTGAATTTAGTATAGATGCAAGTGAAGTATTTTCAAAACAGATGGACGTTTCTATTGTAGTTTCCTTGAGCTACTGAAGTTGTGCTCTGGGGCCGCGTTGGTGGAGTTCAGTCAGGGGTCAAAGGTGGCCGAGAGGGAGAGTTTCCACTGTTTAACTAGCCAAGGTCAAAAGTCACCGGCAGAGTATCTGATAACTTCTTCTGTTCTTTTCCGCTGGGAAACGCAGCACCTGTGATCCGCAGTGAACACACTCATAACACTGTGTACTTTGGGGCTTTGAAGTACCGTGTTTATGTACGGTATTCAGATTAATCTTTTGAAGGTAAAATCAAGTGTCACCTGTGGTCACCTGATGCGTCAACACATTAAGACAATGCAAGCAAACTAGTGAAGAATAGCTTTACGCTGCCGACACATTGTTTGCACTTTATTATGAGCTTATTTACCTTTTCCACAACATTGCTGATTTGTCACCTTCTGGCTGAACCCTGACCATATGTCAGCCTTTTGTGTAATAAAATAATGTTCATCACAGTGCTGTCAGTTTCATCTCCATTCAGCCTTACTGATGAGATGCTGTTGCTTCTGTAATTCATGCTACATACAATCTGGACCTCTGGCCGCCCACATCGCTGTCCTGAACTGACAACGTAACCCAGCAATTCAGGGTCGGTGCTGCAGTGGATGACGTCACACACAGGCCAGCGCTGATGACATCATACACAGGCCACCGCTGATGACGTCATACACAGGCCACCACTGATGACATCATACACAGGCCACCGCTGATGACATCATACACAGGCCACCGCTGATGACATCATACACAGGCCACCGCTGATGACATCATACACAGGCCACCGCTGGAAAAACAGTGATGGCGTCTCCCCAAGTGACGGGAGGTAACACTACCAGTAGGAGAGCAAACAGCCATGAGGGCAGTTGTTGCAGAAACACTCAATGACGATGTTAAACAAGAACTATGTGCACTAGCCCAGTTTCTCGGAATTAAGAAGGAACGCCAAAAAACGTCCTTTCTGCTGTCCTCAGTGGATGCGGCCCGAGGTCCGGCCCGAGGTCCAGGCCCGAGGTTCAGGCCGAGGTCCAGGACCGAGGTCCGAGGTTCAGGACCGAGGTTCAGGCCCGAGGTCCGTCCCGAGGTCCGGCCCGAGGTCTGGCCCGAGGTTCAGGACCGAGGTCCAGGACCGAGGTTCAGGACCGAGGTCCAGGACCGAGGTTCAGGACCGAGGTTCAGGACCGAGGTTCAGGCCGGCCGTGTGGTGAAGCCACAGTGTGAGGAGGTCATGTGATCAGGATGGTCTCCAGGCAAAATTGAGATCAGGTTCAAGACATTTCCAGGAAGGCAATGCATCACATTGCAGCGCATTTTGCCTTCCAAAGAATGCGACAAAAAGCAAACATAATTATGGTGCAATTGATGAGACTTAAACATACAAAATTAGGCTACAGAAAAAACACAAAAAGATTAGCAGGCCACCACCCAAAGGTGAATATAAAATTAAACCAAGTAAGGAAAAAATAAGTTGGGTAACACGCAGCAGGTTAAACTTGTAACTGTGTCTTAACAATACACATCTGATACAAAGCATTCATTTGCATTTTCATTTAGCAGACGCTTTTGTCCAAAGCGATTTACAATAAGTACATTTGTCAGAAGAAGGTGAAACAATTCATTGCTGTTAATACAGTAAGAAAGTCACCAGAACAAGTTTCAAGAATTCCAATTGCTAGATTAACCATTGCTAGTACACAAAATCTCTGGCCTAAGAAGTGCGAAGATACGACATTCCTTGGTCCACACCCTACACAGGGCACTGACTGCCCCTCACTGTGTGGTTGCATGTTGTACACAAGGGGCTGGGGAGTGACCACTGACCTCCAGCACAGGAATCCAGTGTGCCTCGGTAGCAAAGACAAACCGCTACTGATCACATAGGTTTTTCTACGGCAGTGCATGATATGAAATGGGCAAAGACAGGGAAACATGAGCAACAATAGCAGGCAGCAGCAGAGCTGTTGACTCTGATGGTTGCAAGCAGAAGGTCAATCGTAGAGGCCGACAACAGGCAATAAGCAAAATTCAGCGTTTTGCTGCTGAACGTCTGTATTACTGTAACGGCGGCAGGTGCAGTTCGACGGCCGCCCGACTGGTTAAGTGGTGAACGGGTGAAGTGTACGTTCCAGCGGTCATGTTACCTGGTGCAGTGGGCTGGCGTGCAGCCTCGGTTCACCTCTGGGGACTCAGCAACAGGACCTCCTGTGTCTGGGAGGACAGCGCAGCAGCGCGGATCAGAAGGAAGCATCCATTTACTCTGCCGCTTGTTTGACAAGAGCCTCTGTTGAAGCATTGACATCGCCAGCTCCAGAGCCTCTGTTGAAGCATTGACATCGCCAGCTCCAGAGCCTCTGTTGAAGCATTGACATCGCCAGCTCCAGAGCCTCTGTTGAAGCATTGACATCGCCAGCTCCAGAGCTCTCCTTAAGGGGCACACTGCGGCCTACTGGTTAGGGCTTCGGATTTGTAACCGGAGGGTGGCCGGTTCGAACCCCGACCTAGTGCAAATGGCTAAAGTGCCCTTGAGCAAGGCACCTAACCCCTCACTGCTCCCCGATCGCCGCTGTTGCAGGCAGCTCACTGCATCGGGTTTAAGTGTGTGCTTCACCATCACTGTGTTCTGAGTGTGTCACTAATTCACGATTGGGTTAAATGCAGAAGACCAAATTTCCCTCATGGGTTCAAATGAGTAATTCTTCTTCTTCCTTGGTAAGGTGATCCCCCAAAACCAGACAGTACAGGCAGTACTGTAAAAGATAATGTTTCCTAATGTGAATATTACTCTAAATATGTGAACGCATGCATGTATATACTGTATATGACCTGATATTGACATCAAAAACTGATATTTTGCTATACATTTTTCACGCTATGAAGTCATTAAAGAGTAACTTATCACATTATCATCAATGTAAAATCGGACATGTTTGAGTGCGAGGTAAGGCATTAACATAAAACTTAACCATTGCCTGAGATGAGGGCAACATGCTCACTTTTGGGTGATCCTTTAAGTTAATTTTTAAGAATCCAGCACTCACCTGCCTCAAATCTGTTCTGAGCCTGTTCAGTCTACATTTTCTGTGATTTAGCAACTGGTAGTGGAAAGCCAACATTTTTGTGAGAAATGTACAGATTACGTTAAGAATTCAACTATTTTGGAGAAAATCAACCACCAAATAAACCATCTTTGATCTTTGTTTTAACAAGAATACAAAATACACATTGTCTCTATGTCATCTGGTCAATCACCTTTTCACTGTATCAATAGTCAAATAAATTAAATTCTCCATATTTTTCTTTCAACCTGAACTTTACTTGCAGTATCTTAACCCAAAAGTATGAAAACCACGCATGTTTGACCTAAATCTAGGTTTAGGTTGCACCTAAATCACAAACCTTGTTGTCCTTGGTTAATTCTATGAAAGGATTCAGAGGATTTGTAAGACCCCAGGTTAACAACACCATTTTCTGTCAAGGGCTTCATTACGTCAAAGCATTAGCTGGAGGCTTAACAACGTGACAACTTGGAGGAACACACAAATACTGAGCTATGTCAGCTGTCCAAACTACGTGTTGCTGAGTGCCAGAAATAAAGTATGGTCTGTTGTGGGTATGGATATGTGATTATGGTCTGTCATGTCCACCTAATCAGAAAATGGGTCACTAGGATGAACATCTGATTGATCTTGTAACTTAGCTTAACTTAGCTATAACTCTATGAGAGAGTTATAAGAGGCAGCACCATAGATGATACAACAATTAGGTATAAACGTTAATACTGAACAAACACTTTTAAATATGGGACGTAGGTTATCTTCACCCACCATGGAAGTGCCGTTTGTCATTAAGACATAGCCGTTAGCTCTATTTACGATAGCCGTATCTCTGTAGAGCTGTCAGAGTTGTACATACTGGGTTAGTTCGACAGCAAAGTCTCAAATAATCGTACCACTTTGCTTTGGTGAGTGGAGCAATCACAACATGTTCTAACATGTTGTTCTACCTCATCAGGGTATAAAGGAACCTCAGTGCCACTTTAAGTGTTTATAGTTTATATAGTGTTTACAGTTTAATGAGGTTAGGATGACGCAGATTCTGAAAGTAGATATTGGGCTCAACACCGTCACAGTCATTTGAGATAAAGACATGGGAGATAAAAATGTATAATATAATATAATGTAATATAATAGGCATAGTGTCACTCATCTGCTCTTGAACGTCGTCAAACCCAACAGAAATTTGCCAACGGTCGGTGAAACCTTGTTCAATGTTTAGTCTTACGTCATTTAACATGTTCAAGTCAAATCAAATCACTCAAATGATTTGTAATGGTCCTGGTGTAAACATGCAGACAGACAGACAGACAGGGAGAGAGAGAGAGAGAGAGAGAGAGAGAGAGAGAGAGAGAGAGAGAGAGAGAGAGAGAGAGAGGGCCCAGGCCTAGGGTTAGGGTAGGGTGAGTGTCATGGAGGACAGGTCTGTGGAAGGTGTCATGGAGGACAGGTCTGTGAAAACACCTCCAGGCTGATGGAGGAGGTGTGTTTGTTTCCCTTGAGCAGGTCACAAAGTGGTGAGGTTTGAGTGACAGCTCAGACAGGTGACCTGCTGTGGTAGGCCCTCAGGAGTAGGCTGTGCTGGGAGCCCAGAGATGGACCACAGCAGGCCATGCTACATGCTACAGTCAAAGAATGGAACAAACAGAAACACAGCATTGGTGACGTCAGCCATGGGTTCACTATGCAGAGGACACAATCCATATTTGGAACTTTACTGGACGATCAAAACAAGCTGTTCACCAAAAATAACATAATGTAAAATTAGATAAATATTAACTCTGAGATATTGAAGAGTATTTGGAAGATGTATTCACTAGTGATGAATGATTAGTATTTTTTTTTTGTATGATTCAATCGCAATTTGATGAATGTTCAATTTGACCAAATATCCCAGCAATACTGAACGATGTATCAAAAGTTCAATGCATTATTATTATTATTATTATTATTATTATTATTATTATTATTATTATTATTATTATTTATGAATTGCTCAGCACCACTATATAGGGACAAAGATTGTAGTCTGGTTCACAGACCACACAGTAAGTTTCCGTCGGTTTAGAAGAGATTCTCTGCACAGTAAAACACAGACACACACACTGCTGTTACCTAGCTGTCAAAAAATGTACGCTCCTAAAAAGGACAGCATGTCATATAAATAAATCATAACAGCAGCAAACTGGACCTTTTTTAGATGGTTTCTGTTGAATCTTTCATAAGTCATATACCATGTAAGCGTGTTATGCATTACACACTACACACATATGTGTGTTGTTTTGTGATGTGTGTGTGTGTGTGTGTGTGTGTGTGTGTGTGTGTGTGTGCTGTATATGTGTTGTTGTGAGGTGTGTGTGTTTCTGATTAAAAGGAAGTCTAGCGATGTGAACATACGTGAGACAGAACATTCTGGAGCCTCTCTGTGTAAAGGGTAAAGGGGCATTTAGCAGATGCTTTTGTCCAAAGCGACTTACAATCAGTACATTTGCTGTGTTTGACATGTGGAGGAGGGGGATCAAGGGGATGGAACTGCCAAACCTCCGGTTAATGGACGACCCGCTCTGTCCAGCCGCTCTACACACTGAGCGACTGCCACTCCTCATGCCTGAATTATAGAACAATCAGATGTCCCTTTGTAAGGTATTCAAATTATGTAGTTGAACGCTTGTTTTTTTAGTTATTTATGAAAAAATATGAAATCCACAGAATGGTAAATCAATCCTACAATATTAGATGTAGTGTTAGATGTATATATTATTATTAATGTGCAGCCTAAAAGCTGCTGAAGCCATGCAGCGTCCATAGTTTGAGAGTTTGAGAGGGTTTGAACATCACAACAAAGTTATGACAAGTTCCACGGCAGAACTGAAGAGACAAGACACAGGTGTGATGATCCTGTGTGGTGGATCACCAAGGAAAGACTGGTCATTAGTCATCCAACATCGCAACATTCTTTAAAGTATCTCTCACCGTCCCCACCCTGACCACCTCCATCACAGCTGTCTTTATGATTCACCCCGTGTGAATCCACTTGGGTTAAATTGACAAATTCACGTGAATTCCGATATGACTGTTCACACTGCAGTCGCATTGCAAACCAAATCTGGCCTGTATCCGACTCAGGACACAAGTGTCGGAATCAGAATTGGCGTCAACACTGCGTCAACACTGTTCTAAAAAAATCGGATCTGAATCACAATATGAGCCCAAAAGGATCAGGGCGTGAGAGAGTGAACAGGGTATACAAGGCCTCAGGCAGCGCCCACGTCTCAGACCCATCAATGGATCCCAGAGCCAGTGATGTACAACGCAGCATTGGCTTCTTGCATTAATAACATTGAATTGAAAAGGAAAAACTGAAACAGCTGTTATCACAATTTTGGAGCAGTGGTGTCTTCCGGCTCTGATTCAGACAAAGATACAAACTATGAATTTATTTTATTTTACATTTGACATTTGAATGATTGTCCAGAGCTGGGTGGGATGTGTTGGGCCCAGCCCTACTTTTCCATTCACATGTATTCCCTGTGGGGTTGGTTGGCATGCAGGGCGCACTCAGGTACTTTCCCGGGAATCTTGTGAAAACTGATCTCGACGTTTCAAACTGCAAGACATCCGATCCAATTTCCCCTGAATGTCAGCAGTCCAGCAGTGCGTCTGATTCCTCAAAATGTTCGGAAGAATGTAAAACTGTTGAGATTATGTTTTTTGTTGTCCCATTTATGAATTACATATTTATACACACATTCTTCTTCCCCAAAAAATAATGAATCAAATGAATGAATTTTTTAACAACACAACACTAGACTCTCTCTTTCCTCTACTCTCATCTGTTTTCTCCCCCCTGATAGAGAGGTGAAGGGAAGTTCAGAGGGATGAAGAAGGAGCGAGAGTGTGGATGTAGAGCAGCAGTGAGAGAGGAAGGGAGAGGTGACAAGGAGTTCAGGAGGGCTGTGGAGAGAGATACGGGGAGAGAGGAACCCAGGGGATGGAGAGAGAGCTGCACTGAGGGCTATATAAAGAGAGAGAGAGAGAGAGAGAGCAAGTGAGAGGCAGGGAGAAAGAGAGAGGGAGAGAGCGAGGGAGAGAAGGAGAGAGAGAGAGGGAGAGAGAGAGAGGAAGAGAGGGAGAGAGAGGGAGAGAGAGAGAGAGAGAGAGAGAGGGAGAGAGAGAGAGAGAGAGAGGGGTGACGTGGAGTTCAGAGGGAGTGCTAAGTGTTTTCCCGTCTACAGAGATGTGTGCGTGTGTGTGAGATAGTACACATGTACTTTACATATACTGTAAATACTTGCATGTGTGCGTGTGTGTGTGTGTGTGTGTGGTCACACAAAGGTATATCATATCTTATTTTGTGTGTGTGTGAGAGAGAGACAGCGATAGTAAGAAAGAGAATTACAGTGGGAGTAGATGTGTGACACATAAGTCTTCCTGTATTCTTTTTTCAGTATGTGTCTTTCTTTTGTATTGAACACATGTGTGAACAACTTTGGTAACACAGTCACAACATTCCATCACCTACTGATACCTTTAAAAGAAAGCTGTGACCAACTAATTGGCTGGAGTCTCTCTAAATGCGGTGCACGGGTGCGCCGTACATGGACGTGCAATATTTATAACAAGGTCTTTTTATACGCATCGGGTGTGAGAACACAGGCTGCTCGGCCGGAGAACCTCACTGTTCCTCAGCTATCATTAGACAGGGAGGCGGGGGGAGGCGGGGGGAGGAGGGGGGAGGAGGCTCCTGTTAGTGGGTGTGGGGGTGGGGTGGGGGCCGGTGGAGGTGTTAGGGATGATGGTTATCCACGAGGAGGTGGTGGTGGTGGTGGTGGTGGCAGGGTGGAGGAGATGTGTTGGTGGAGGGTGGTAATACCAGTTATGGGTGAAGGGTGGGGGTGGTTGTGTTGGTGGAGGAGAGCTGTTGGTGGTGTTGGTGGAGGAGAGCTGAAGGGTGGGGTGGTGGTGGTGTTGGTGGTGGTGTTGGTGGAGGAGAGCTGAAGGGTGGGGGTGGTGGTGTTGGTGGAGGAGAGCTGAAGGGTGTTGGTGGTGGTGGTAGAGGAGAGTTGAAGGGGGGGGGTGGTGTTGGTGGTGGTGTTGGTGGTGGAGGTAGAGGAGAGTTGAAGGGGGGGTGGTGTTGGTGAAGGAGAGCCGGAGGGATGCCAGGGTTGAATGCCAAGCACGTTGAGATAATCTACAGTGGGGACACCATGCAGCCCAGATATCTCCTGAATGAACTCACGTGCTGCCATGTACAGAATGTTCCCGAGCACCCGGGGGGGAGGGGAGGGGGGGGTTGGAGGGGTGAACTCCAGGGAGAGGGTGGTGTAGGAGGGGGAACACCAGGGAGAGGGTGGTGGTGGTGGTGGTGGTGGTGGTGCAGGAGGGGGGAACACCAGGGAGAAGGTGGTGGTGGTGGTGGTGGTGGTGGTGTAAGAGGGGGAACACCAGGGAGAAGGTGGTGGTGGTGGTGGTGGTGGTGGTGTAAGAGGGGGAACACCAGGTAGAAGGTGGTGGTGGTGGTGGTGGTGGTGGTGTAGGAGGGGGGAACACCAGGGAGAAGGTGGTGGTGGTGGTGTAAGAGGGGTGAACACCAGGGAGAAGGTGGAGTTAGGAGAGGAGAGAGGGAACCGAGGGACTTGAGAGAGCTGAGGCTGATGAAGGAGAAAGCTGAAGAAGGTTCAAATTAAGATCTGGTGTAATCAAATCTGAATCATCAGCTCAGACACACCCATCGACTAAACGTCAAATCATCAGATATCTCTGAATGTATGTGGTTCCATGATGCGTATTTTCTTTATTTCTGTAACGTGGTTTAACCACTTGAAAAGAATCGATTGGCTTATCAGGGTTAACCCCTCAGGTTTTCACAACATGACAACCATGTGCATGTCGGTTTGTGTCAGCGTCTGCATTCACTGTGGCAGAAAACATAGGCTGTTATCAGCCTAGCGTACTGCAGTACAGGGTAATATAACACACTTTGATACATGAGGAACTCAAACAGAGCGGGTCTCTGTGGACACGGAGACCGGCTCTGTGAACCCTCCATCGATGAAGACGACGCAGAAGCCTCTTGATGGAAAATACAAAGTGAGTTCCATTCCCGGTGCTTTGCGTTAGATTCAGAAGAACGGGGGAGACTCCCCGCTGAGCGCAGGGAAGCACCTTCACAGCATGAGGCGCGCGACATGACTGCTGTGGACAGTTAGCATTTAGCTTCATTTCTATCATCTTTATTGGTTTTGAAATTAAGAAGACCGGTTTAACTGGAAGTTTTCTAAGTGCCTCTCCATCTCAAACTGAAAAATAACTGAAAAATATAATAGACATTGAAAGGTTCTCAATCTTCAGTTCATCTCCGGTGCTTTCCGCTGCCAGCCGTCGTGGAGCTCGTCCAAAGTAAACCCCGGAATCGCTATGCTGCTACCGTACGGCTATACCCCCACGCCGGCTATGCTGCTACCGTACGGCTATACCCCCGCGCCGGCTATGCTGCTACCGTACGGCTATACCCCCGCGCCGGCTATGCTGCTACCGTACGGCTATACCCCCGCGCCGGCTATGCTGCTACCATACGGCTATACCCCTGCGCCGGCTATGCTGCTACCGTACGGCTATACCCCCGCGCCGGCTATGCTGCTACCGTACGGCTATACCCCCGCGCCGGCTATGTTGCTACCGTACGGCTATACCCCCGCGCCGGCTATGCTGCTACCGTACGGCTATGCTGCTACCGTACGGCTATACCCCCGCGCCGGCTGCGCTACGTAGCCGCAAGACCCCCGTGGCTCGCTACGTAGGACACAGGGCCGAACAAAGGGACAAGCCATTATGTCATCCCTGTGTTCAGGAAATAGATCCCTGCGTAGGTGTGGTTATCATACTTTTACACGTCATGTTTGAAATTTTTGACATCCAGTACCTTATATAGTACATACACACATAGTTCACCCACACAATTATTTTATAATAGTTTGGGATGTGACTATATCAAGTTGTTCTTTGCCATTATCTAAACCAATGAGACAACCGAAAATTCGGCCTTCCCCTGAATTCTAACTTTACATATCAAGTTAATCTAGAAATCTAGATTCCTGATACAGGGCCCAGGGCCTTGGAATTACCCCAAATGTAAACCCATGAAAATGTACCAAGGAGTTGGACAAAGGCCAGATTTGCTAAAGCTGGTGGTACAGCTTTATGTGTCCGCATGATATATGATAAACAAAGAGTTTAACCTACAAATGAGGAACATTTACTTTTTGCTGACACTGGGATCGCCTCTTGCCGATGTCATGTCTTATGACTAGTTCTGGTAATTATTGTCAGTATACAAACCAACAGACCAAGTCTGTTGTAGCTTACCGTGACGCGAGTATCAACATTGTTGTTTTGTATGAGCACACTTAAGAAGAACTAGTTCTCCGTATTCAGTGACAAAGAAATCTCTGTGGTGTTGACGTCTTCCTTGTGGTCATGGAGGCTCCTACCGCCTCCCTGTGGGTTTGAGGATGTCTCTTCTGAGGGGGTTAGAGGTCGTGGTCTCATGTCTCACTCTGTTGGACATGATTATCAAAGCAGTGACCTTTCACCCCCAAGGCAGCACATGTTCTGGGTGTCTCCGGGTGTCAGCGGGTGTCAAGTGTCTCTGTTGAATGTCAACATGCCATGACAGACGTCTCTGATGTGGCAACAAACACACACACACAGGCACATACACACACACGGGCACATACATACATATGTGCGTGGAACAACACGTGCCACGCGTCAGAAGGAACCACGACGCACAGACACTAATTAAAGGTACACTAACAAAACATATGCACACACACACACACACACACACACACACACACACACACACACACACACACACACACACACACACACATATACACACATGCATACACACCATAGATTACTGACTGTAGCCAATGAGCAAGCTTGATCCTGAACCTGGAGTGTGAGGCTCTGAAGAAGCTGTCTAGAAAATATTGAAATATATATTTTTACAGTCCACTGCCACTAAGACAAGGAGGCTTTGGAATAAGATGTTTGTCTCTTCATTCGCCAATCTCCTGGGTGGGTTACTCCAGTGGTCAATGATCAGATTCTCAGATATCTATTCTTCCTGTATATGGTCCAATTGGGAGGGCATTTGTAGCTTAGGGGGCATCTCTTACCACTGCTAGGCAGACAATATTCAGCTGTACCTGTCCTTTGAGTAAAACAAATCACAAGCCTGACTAAGCTCCACCATTCTAAAGTCTAAGTGCCTTTAAGGATTGATTGTCCCTTCATTTTCTCCAGTAAAACCCAGAACAGTTCTTGAGTGTGGCTGAGAACCCATTATTCAGGATTTCCTCCCCTCAATTACAGAGAAGCCACTTCCATCAAATCTAACTCCAAGAACGTTGGTATCTTCTTTAATTATCAACAACAGAAGAAGCTGGTCCAATCCTGTTTCTCTCTGCTACAAAAAAATAGCAAAAATCGGATCTTTTTATCTGCACACTTTGAACACATGCTTGTATTGCTTGTTTAACTTTTCTAACCACATCGGGTGATGCAGTCTAACTAAACCACAGAACAGGTTGTTTATCTGTATTATCCAAAACGACCTCGAACAGCAATACGCCACCAACGTCAAGTATCTGTCCGCCAAACTAGAATGGATCACATTTGTTTTTTTATTGTCAGTGGAAAATGCTGTGTTTTAAGATAGTGGTTGGTTTAACATTTCTTATGAGAAATGGGCATTTTATTTTCATGACCTTCATTCGGTAAATGTAGATCAGTTGGTTAATGCAACGTTTTCTATGGTTACCGTGGTGGCTGTGATGGAGGCTGCTGCTGAGACCACCAAACCTTGTTGTTTGAATCACAGTCACCATGATGTACTTAACCCAGCTGATGGGACCTCGTCTAAGAAGGGCAGCCTGGAGGGTCACGTTGGCTTTGCCTTACCCAAAACGCCCCCCCCAAAGGTTCCTTTCATGAAGACGTTTAGTTTAACTAGATCATTGTAACAAATTACTAACGCTTTAAAGGTTTTTGAAGCTTGACTGCAATCAATTATGAAACGGGAGGGTGGTAGACCTACAGGGAGTGATGCAAACATTGTTCATGGTGGCCATTTTTGTGGCCTTTCGAGACGCCTGGAGATATCAAAACTTCAGAAAGTCTAAAGAAGCTTTTTCTCAGCATCTCAGAAGTGTGGCCAAGGGAGACCTAGTCGATGAGACTTGACAACGTTGTTCCAGGGCCTGACTGGAACCCTTGACCACCTCTAGGGGGGTCAAGGCTAACCCTAACCCTAGCGGCATGGCTTAGCCGCTGTCTGTGGCCCTCTTTTTTGCCAAGAAACTCAAGATGTTCACATCCCAAGGTGCCACCTGGTTGATGGGGCCAGGGTCCTGTTCCTGGGTCACCCCTGGGTCACCCAAAATCATTTGTTACATGTAAAGAACACACCACACAACAGCTCAGAAGACTAAACAAAGCAAAGACTGATTCAAACTACATGCAAGCTGCGAGGTCTCAGCTGTAGCAGATTATGAAAATGAAATGCAGATTTCTTGCCAGAAATGTTATCAAAAAACATTTGAATGTCAAACCTATCAGAAAATGTTGCCTTTTTCCACTGACAATAAAACAAATGTAATCAATCTTGTTCCGGCGCAAGTGACGTATTGCCAGACAAAAGGGGCGCTGAACACTCATACGGGTCGGTTTGGGTCGCATTGGAGAACAGGCCATCAGTTGACTGGTTAACAGAGGACACCAAGTCTTTTCAGTGTGGTCTCTCACTGATCTTTAAGGCTGTCTCTCCCCTTTACCACTGTGGGTGTCTGTGTAGCTTCTGTATTACCTGCATTGTATATGTCCCTTTCCATTTTCAAGTCTCTACCTTCTGCTTCTCTAATATTGCTGTTTTTCTCTGTGAAGCATAGTTTGATAAGGTGCAATATCAATAATTACTTACTGATTGACCTAGTTACTCACTAAGACAATGGAGGAACCTATAAGGCAATCACCCTTTTTGGACTTTACCAAGCAGCTTTCCACCTCGTTGCACCCATGTGTGCTGAGAGACGACGAGCGGAGACTAGTGACACCCAGCAAAGCGAACAAACTGCTCATCAGACTCTGGGTGAGCAGAATCCAGTTGAACGCGTGCAGTAAAATCAGCTGCAGAATGCATGAACAATGATGATGATGATGATGGTGATGGCGACAGATGACAAATGAATGAAACGAGTGAAACGCTGTTGATCCATTTGCAGATGCTGTTGGCTTCGTTTCGTAACGTGTCATTCAGCCAGGGCTGAGTTGCATACACCACCCCCATCAGGGCCACCTGAAGAGGACCTGATGCATCACGTTTGGAGCCTGAGGGAAGTGAATAGGACTGAACCAACAACAACAAGAAGAACAAAATGGTGCAGAAGCGTAGCTCTAGAAGGGAACCATGTGGCAGCTAATGAATTGACAATCTGGATGACGTCAAAGAGAGTTTCAACCAAAGTGCAATGCAAGGCTTTCAATGTCAAGTATCACGAAATGTTGAATGAAGAGGGGTAAGAGGAGGATAATGAATCCTGGGATAATCATAAATTAGAATATCTCTGCATTTCTCTCGTGTGTCTGAAGTTTGATACTCAATATTGCAATCAATGCTTCCTCTTCTGAATTTGTCGTTTTCCAAAAGAAGTTGTCCAAGATCCACCTCAGTAGTACAGTACAGCAACAGCTCCATCATGTCCACCTCATCTACAACTGGTGTGAGAAACCCACGGTCAACACAACGTTTAGACCCTGCTGAGGACACACCCCAGTACTCAGTTCAGTTTTACATTACGTCAAGGAAACCGCCACATGCTTTGCTATATAAATACAGTTTTTATTTGTATAAAATTTTAGCTACGAAGGATGGCATTATAAACCGTGGTTTTGAACACCATTTGCACTCATAGTCGTTCCCTTGTCTTGAAGTCATTCTTGCTGATGACAGACCATTAGCAAAAGATGCTTGAGGCTGCAACCGCAGATGTGCGTCTAATGGCTTGCTTGACAGTTAGCAAAGATTGCTAAAGGAGATGGCTAGCAGCAACCACAAGTGAAGACCACTAGCAAAGACAGTGAGTGCCAAACTGCTAGCAAAGACAACTTGCACAGACAGTGAGTGACCGAACGCTGCTAGTTCAGATAGCACAAAACACTGCTAACCGCTAGCATAGATAGCTAAAGCAGTTTGCTAGCAAAGACTTCTAGCTACTACAATTAGCGCATTTAGCAAAGACCACCAGTCCACTAGATGACTGGGGCAGATATTAGAAAAGCCTGCTGGCACAGACAATTAACAATTGTAATAGCAAAAGACAATTAATAGCAAAAACCATTAGCGCTGCAGTGGCTAGACAGCAATATGTGGAATCCTTATTCCCAGTGATATTCCAGCGCACCCTACTTCCAACATGGCCACCGTATTATCACGCAGACACTAAATCATGGAGCATCTCCAGTAGCATGGAGTTTGGGAAGCTTTGTTTTATTACCTAGTGGTTGGCGCCAGTAAAGCTCCAGGCTGTAGCTAGCCTGAAGGGCAGTGGAATCTTGCCTTGTTCTGTCAAACCCTCTTTTGATTTGCATATAAGCGGAATGTGAAGAGTGACAAGGTTGATCACCAAGATTTACTGGAGGAGAACAAAAGGGACTTGACAGATGAAGGCTTTCCCTGAAGAAAAAAAAAGCAGCATAATTGTGCGAGAAGTATGTGAACATAATCCTATCATGTCAATAAGTTGCGATTGTCGTAAAAACTCACACCTGTGGCCGATGCAAATGCATATCGTTGCGTGCACACGAATAGACACGCATACACACACGACCTGTTCTGCACTGGCTTTACTCAATACAAGATGCAAGTCAAATACAGTCGAAGCCCCTTTCTGTGTGTGTGTGTGTGTGTGTGTGTGTGTGTGTGTGTGTGTGCCCCCCGCCCCCCGTGTGTGTGGGGGGGGGGGGGGGGGATGGAGGGGTTATTGTGTAGCTGTATTAGCGGCAGTAGCTCAGTGGATAGAGCGGGTGGACAGAGTGCGTCGTAGGGTCGGTGGTTCGATCCCCTTGATCCCCCTCTCCTACTGTCCCCACAAATGTACTGTAAATCGCTTTGGGCAAAAGCGTCTGCTAAATGCCCCTTTACCCTATTAGAATGTGCATACGTGTGTAGGTAACCGTGTAGTTGTGTATGGTTTGTGTTCACTCCCACTCCCTTCACCTGTGTGTGTGTGTGTGTGTGTGTGTGTGTGTGTGTGTGTGTGTGTGTGTGTGTGTGTGTGTGTGTGTGTGTGTGTGTATTTGTGTGTGTCTGCTCTTGTGTTTGTTATGTAAGACTTGGTCAGCCGGGTGGCGGTTATTACATCCTGTTCCTGTCCAAACCCATCCACTCCACAAATAAAAGCCCTCCGAGAAGAAGAAAGAGAAATACTGTATATCTTCACAGGGAGAAGGAGAGAGAGAGAGAAGGAGGAAAGAGACCAATGATGGAGAGAAAGACAGAGGGCGATAGGGAAAGGGAGAGATGGAGAGAGAGAGAAGGAGGAAAGAGAACAATGATGGAGAGAAAGACAGAGGGCGATAGGGAAAGGGAGAGATGGAGAGAGAGATGATTGAGAGAGAGACCAATGATGGAGAGAAAGACCGAGGGCGATAGGGAAAGGGAGAGATGGAGAGAGAGATGATTGAGAGAGAGACCAATGATGGAGAGAAAGACAGAGGGCGATAGGGAAAGGGAGAGATGGAGAGAGAGATGATTGAGAGAAAGACAGAGGGCGATAGGGAAAGGGAGAGATGGAGAGAGAGATGATGGAGAGAAAGACAGAGGGCGATAGGGAAAGGGAGAGATGGAGAGAGAGATGATGGAGAGAAAGACAGAGGGCGATAGGGAAAGGGAGAGATGGAGAGAGAGATGATGGTGTGAGAGACTGAGGCAGAGAGCAGGGGAGAGACCACCAGACAGCAAGAGGGGAAAGAGAGAGATGACAGAGATAAGACACTGAGAGGATATCTTTTCTGCACCCTGTTTGGTTTTTATTGCTTTGTTTTTAGTTTTTCATTGTTTCTTATTTTGGGTTTTTATGATATGGCTTTGGCAATATTCTTCTAAGTAACTTTCATGCCAATATATCCTGTTGAATTTGACAGAGTGTATGAGAGAGAGAGTGGGAGAGAGAGAGAGATTTCTAAAAACGTCATCCTTGTTTGGATGATGAGCAAATGGATAAACATGTTGTTAATGATATACCATATGAGATACAAGGTTTTGTTTGGGAATGTAATCTAGGGCTGTTAATGCATCTTTTTTTATTTTTTTATTTTTTTATTTATACATATTTTTAGATTTTTATAGACTCTTAAATGTTGCACTGACTGGAGAGCACTTTGAATTTCGTTGTACATGTGACAATGACAAATAAAGATCTATCTATCTATCTAATAAGCACTAAATGAAGTCCCACAAATGTATGTTATTCCAAACGCAAATCATAATCATTTTTATTAAAAATGGATTTGTCGACAGCAGCGGGCTCTCAAACCCACTGGTTGGTTTCTGCGACTGTGTGTAGAGATTACAACTGAACTGGCCTGGCGTTCATTATGTTAAGATAGAGATTTGGACTGAATGGACCATGTTTGTGGCCGCTATAGCAGGCGGCTGATGAAAGAGTGAGCAAGCGAGATCCAACTTGTTTTGCTTTAATGAAAGTGACCCAATCTCGATTATCAACCGTCACCAGCATCTTAATCCTACCAATGTGCAATTGAGACTTTCATAATGATAGGGTAAGGATAGTAAAGATAGGGACAACTAACTATGGCAAATAAAATTGATTCATAGCCTTGTTACTTCTTGGTTAGTATTGCATGTTCAGCATGTTGATGTTAGGATTATTTGAAGAAGGTAGGTATCAATCAAGCCTGAGCAGTCCTGATCAGAGTTAATTTATGAACGTTTATTCATACTCAATTTTTTGTGTTTTGTGATCCTAATGTGATCCTAATCATATCTGCTTTTCTTTGACTGGTTGTCAGATTGCTTTAACAGTTCTTTTCTCACTGTTGTAACAGTTTATTTTGCGTGGTTACTTTTCGGCCATATGTATAATTAGTGAAGGTTCTCCATTCTATACACTGTGTCCAGAAAGTCTTTGTCTCTATCTGCCCATGACCACATTCAGTTTGAGTAAGAGCTCGCCAACACAACAGGCTTTTCTCATTTCATTGGATATCAGATGGACTGACCATGTGATATACAGGTCTGATATTACGGTACGACTAACATTCACAATTTGTTGTTGTCAATTTGAAATTTGACAATGTCTGTGCCCATCAGCGTGCCAGCGAAGTGCCAAGTTCCTTTTCCCCTTCTTCGCCTCCATGTGGTTTTACAGCCTCTGTGCGTACTGCAGTTACAGTAAGAATGTCCACATAGCCATCATTATCTTCCTCTGTAACTGGATGTACTTATGTACATTTTTCTGGCCTGGATTTTCTCTTTCACTGCAGAGTTCCCAAGCCTTTGACAAGTTTTCCCGTAAGCTGGGCACTACTAATTTCTGCTCTGTTTTTTTTTTTTTTACTACTTTTTCTGCTCTTTTTCCAGAGAGCTCACGTGCTGTCATGTTGCGGCTGACCGATGAGTGCCTTTCAATGCCTTCTGCTGCTGCTTCTGTTTTTTACAGCATTCCCCCGGGACAGTTTTGCAGAAATCTGCAGACACGGCAGGTTACTCTCATGTCTTCGTTGTCAGATTTGCATTATTCATCCCATCTCCATGGTTATTCATCCTGTCTCTGCAGTGTTCCTGATTTTGTCACAAGTGCATTTTCCGGCCGACACTTCAAGTCCGTAACATGTCTGTCGGTACTCTCACCATCTTTAGCCAATGAGGTAGTTGCAGTGTTTCATCTTCAGCTCCCTGGTAGGACCCAAGTGAAGCTGAAACTCATCCCATGAAATGTCAAAATATCCACCTCTGCCGTCCCCCCATGTTCCATTCTGTCCCTCTTCATCAAATCAGTCTGCAGAATGAACGGGTTAGGGTGCTGTAGGTCAAATCTGAGAGTTGAAGGAAAAGAACAGAAGGGAGCAAGATTCAGAAACTACCTCTCTGCCTGCATGCGTTCCTCTGCCATTGAGAAGGGTTGCTTTTCATGCGCGTGTGATTGGCAGGCAAGATGGAGTCCCTGAAGCGGTCACAGGAAAGATGTCCTGATTGGTAAAAGAAAAAGTGAATCTATATTGGCTCACACTGAGTGAGGCACAGGCAAGTCAAAGCTGATATTCTCAAAGCGCACAGCATAGTTTTTAGAGTCTTACACCTTTGTTGTTCTTCTCGTAGAAAATCTGAAAATTCATAGAAGCACGGCCGATGTCCCTGCAGTGACCGTGATTTTGCCTGCTAACGAACACGTCATTGTGAAATAGATGAAGCTGACTCTACAGTTAATTTCTCAAATCAAAGCCATCACGGTGTTGCCTTACGCTGCCCATCATACGTTGATGTATGATAATAAGTTACCGCTGAGGAGCTAACGTGGATTGTAGAAACAGCGTTTCCATGCGTGGTGCTCTGCAGCGTCAGGTAGGTACGTTCAGGAAACCAGCACCCTGCATACTACTATGTTACACCCTGTGGTCATGGGGCATCACAACAATATGGCTGAACTAACCCACCACCAAGTATGTATTCTCTGTGCAGAGATAGGGAGAGAGAGAGAGAGAGAGAGAGAGAGAGGAAGTTGATTGAAAGAAAGTTATAGACAAAGAGACAGAAAGGCTGCAGGTCTTTTTCTCCAAGAATGGATTCTGAAGCGACATCATCCCCTACGCAGATCAGGGACAGAACAGTGGGTTCTAGGAGTCTGGACCCGTTGGTCCTATCATTGCGTTCTCACCCTGGAGCCAGACATTCATGTCTGATCCGCACGTCAGATAGTCAGAGAGAGAGACCCAACAGGACCACATGCAGAAGAACAGAACGTTCCGGACCAGAATGGAGTATCAGCTCTTTGTTGACCATACCGAAAGTTTAGCATCGGCGTGCAGAGCCCTGTGTAACCACCAGACAGCACGGGAGTCACACAGCCCTGAACACATGACCTCTCTCTCTCTCCTCGGCCCTCGCTCTCCTCACTCCCACTCATCCTGTCTGACCCAGTTGTCTGCTGCTTTTGGCCGAGGTACACATGTTCAATAACAGTGTAGACGCTATCTTAGCTTTAGCTATCCAGATACATGTTATAAATTAGCAGTTAGGGGTGAGATGATCTTGCACGGGGATGATAATTGACACAGGGGGATCAAATCCAGAACTTTTGTGTTAAACAACCTAATAATGGTGCCCCCCTAGCTGATTGGCGTGTGTGTGTTGTCATTTCTATATTATTAAACCCTCCATCTGTTCCTATCTGTGACCTCTGACCTCTCTTTCCCCTGCATGTGATTCCTACTGCTTGTGCAACTTGTCCTCTGCCACCCCCCCTCTCTATTGTGTAATCCCTCTCTATTGTGGCATATGTTCTAGAGTGGGATTAGAGAATTTCACTTAGTTAATTAGAGAGAGAGCGAGGGGGGCGAGAGACCCCGACACACTATCAAATGAATGACCAACCTTACAGCAGATCAAGCACTACCCCCAACCATCAAGCACTACCCCCCTCTATCCAGGAAGTATTTATCAATCAATAATTCATTATCTCCTTCAGTTATCCAAACCTTGGGTCTGGTAATGAATGCAGCTGAACCCGTTCTGCATGGTCGGGAGCCCTTCACCCACCCAATATTGTCACGTGTCTTGTAGCTTCATGGAACATGACTTGGAAAAAGCTTGCAGGGGAGAAAAAACAGCTTCAATCCAGCAGTCGCTTTTTTCGTTTGTCTGGGTTTTCTGGAAACGGTTTGGGTCAGGGGAGATCGGCCCGTTGTTCAGTGTGGGATCTGATGTCTGAGCCCGCAGAACCACCGACACTATAATGTTTGTTAGCAAACACAGGACGGGTCCGGCCGTGGGGTTGTAGGTCACAGTAACCCTAGCTCCTGATATTGTAATGCCCTGCAAGGTCATGAAATAACAGCTGCAACCAGCGTGTGTCTGTGAGTGTCTCAGTGGCAAGCAGAAAACCCGATTTGTGCCACTGAACTCCAGGAAACAACAGTTTAGTGATTACAATTTTATAGTGAAACATCAGAAATCCATGGCAAGGTCTAGCTCCATAATCAGACTGGATCTAAGATAAGCTGGCCCACCTCACTCCCCCCACCCACCAGGCTTAGAGGCTGATTATACCCCCTGATATTCAATCCCCCCCATGGGCCATTATGTACATTCATGTGTGCACACGTGGTTTGCCATCCGTGTGTGCAGTCAGATGACAGATGTGTGTGTGTGTGTGTGTGTGTGTGTGTGTGTGTGTATGTACAGTATATGCACACCTCCGGGGGGTCCTACACCAGGGGTGGTGGGTAGATAACCCCTCCCTCCCTACCCTTGCCGGGGTCAGGAGTTCAATGAGGGTTGCTACACACACTGAACAACCTTCGCTCCCCAAGTCACAACCTTCGCTCAACACCCATCAGTCACTTAGCTATGCTACGCGGGGTAGCATAGCTACACGCTAGCCCTCCCCGCCGAGACATTTACATAATTCCCTGATATCTGTGCGGTATGCTGCGTGTGGTGATGGAAGATAACAACGAGACCTTTACGGACAGATTGATGACTATGATCGTGCACGCCCTGCGTTAGCTATGTTAGCCGTTGCTGTCATACAATTTGGTGTGAGTGTTAGCAGTCGCTGTGTTACCTTAGCCGTGAAGCACTGTGGAATCAAACCGCTCAGCGTTGCATTACATACATTTCATTCAGCTTGACATGTTCTCTCTTGCTCTTCAGTTATGTATAAATGAATGTGTTATGTATGTATATTTTAACGTAAGCCTGTATATATTACATTTTTGTGTTTGCGTGTGTAATACGCATATTTTCTATAATAAATTAAGCTACAGCTAACTGGTCGCAAAGCCAAAAGCTAACTGGTCCCGAAGCTAAAAGCTAACTGGTCCCAAAGCTAAAAGCTAACTGGTCCCAAAGCTAAAAGCTAACTGGTCGCAAAGCCAAAAGCTAACTGGTCCCGAAGCTAAAAGCTAACTGGTCCCAAAGCTAAAAGCTAACTGGTCCCAAAGCTAAAAGCTAACTGGTCCTAAAGTTAAAAGCTAACTGGTCCTAAAGCTAAAAGCTAACTGGTCCCAAAGCTAAAAGCTAAGAGACAGAGCTAACTGAAGTCTCAGCACCCTGGGAATGTTTCTTCTGTTTACCCATCCCAGAATAAATAGTCGCAGTGTCGAGTGTCGCGCTGACATGGTGTCCTGACTCAAATGGCAAGTTACAAAACTAGTCTGTGTGTCAGAACCAGCAGCCGCTAAGATAAGATAAGATATGGCAAGCCAAATGTGACATTATGCTGACAAGGAACAGAGGGCATTAAACATGAGCATGTTCAGATTAGTAAACCTTACTATGTAATGACACGTTTATTTCTGTCTGCCTGATCTATGGATCGCTCATCTATATCTGTCTATCTCTACAAAAAGAACAATCATTCATGATAGATGAGTTGACCAGTATCACATGTATGCTCATTTGATTGACACAACATCTTCATCTTATGAAGATCACCAGATGTCACTGAATTAGTGGCCTTTTAATTCTTTTGTTGGATTACTTGACATGCAAACACTGGCATAGAGACCAGTATGATTTGGCCGTAACTCTTGATTGCTTCAACATGGCGAGCAAAGTGCTAACTGATTGAAATGAGTTGGTCTCAGGATGCGTTTAGGCGGGAAAATGGAGACTAATGGAAGCCAGACTCAATGCTTCTGCTACTGGACTCATGTGGTCTCTGGTGGTGGTGGTGGTGGTGGTGGTGTATGTGTGTGTGTATGTGTATGTTATATGAACTATTTTCCACCAATCAGAGCTTTGGTGCTCCAGCGGCAAACTGATTCGACCAATCAGATTCCAAGCTGACCTCTACCCTGTAATAAAAGAGAGAGAGACCTCGGCCTCTAAAATAGATCAAAGTTCTTCAGTTGCTCTCTCACAGTAAAAGGCTCTGTATTCCCGGCAATAGTTTTCTGCTTTTCCGTTTGAATGCTTTCCTAATTTAGACAGATTTCACATCACTCTGCAGACGCCTCCCAAAACGTTGACATGTCTCTGAAGTCATATTTTTAGGCACAGGCGGACATTTCATGGCGCTATATTTGTCGACAAGCTGCATAATATCCCAGCAACGGGTCAAGTGAGGTTGCTGGTGCGATTCCCTGAGGCCTCTTACCGCTGTTATTAACTCTCTGGTGGCCGCTTGGTTGTGGTAGAGCTGTCCTTACCGTCTGCAGACTGTGTATACGCGTGTGGGTGTATAGTATTTATATATATAGAGAGATATATAGATAGATATACATGTATGTGTGTGTGTGTATGTGTTGGAATATGTTAAAGTTAATCCGTATGCTCCTAACCAGATGACCTACATTAAGGTTACACTCCAAGCTGAAGTGACAACGTCACCTCCTGCCAACACACACACACACACACACACACACACACACACACACATACACACACACACACACACACACACACACACACACACACACACACACACACACACACACACAGTGGGTTTGTTAAAGCATGCTTGCAGACCACTGCTCCGTCTCTGGATGAACGGCTGAAGGGAAGACAAAGCATATTTGCCTCCTTTTGTTTCCCCTTCACGTGTGTCTGATGAAGGGTGTATGTGTTTAAGTGTGTCTCAGTCCTTGTGTATTTGTGTCTCCCCCCCCCCCCCCCCCCCCCCCCCCCCCCCCGGCTAGATCATCAGACAGTGTAGTGAGAAGGCGGTCTAACGCTGGCTTGTGAGAGTCTTTCCTCTGCTGTGTGTTGTTATTTTTAGCCTGTTAGCTAAACGTGTCCTTCAGCTGACAGCTTGTGGCAGCCACTCCACTGGCTGTCACCCTGGTGGAGCGGTGCACGCCGCCGCGGTGGCGTTTACTGGGCTCCTGCAGACCAGGGACACGGGGTGGTGATGGTGGACACCCGCTTTGTTGTGGAGGTCGCTGGTCAACGGTACCTGAGCTGGTGCTACACATGGCCATGCAGGTGGTCTCCCCGTGTGTGTGTGTGTGTGTGGTGATGGCTGGTTTCACCTGTTGGACATTGTCTGGTGAATCAATGTACAACAGGTGCCCAGCCTCACCCAGCCTCACCCAGCCCCACCCAGCCTCACCCAGCCTCACCCAGCCCCACCCAGCCTCACCCAACCCCACCCAGCCCCAGAGCCCAATCAGTCGGACTCGGCCAGGTGAGGCTGCTTAAACCAGCCAGCCTCCACACACACTCCACACACAGCAACACGTCCTGTGTGCCTCTCCAAGGCTAGCCCATTGTAGTGTTGCTCTCTCTCTCTCTCTCTCTCTCTCTCTCTCTCTCTCTCTCTCTCTCACTCTCTCTCTCTCTCTTTTTCGGTCTTTTGGCTGCATCTCTTTTAACACACATGGGAGGGGGGGAGGGGGAGAACATGAGGAAAAGAGAAAGGATGGAAGATAGGAGAGGTGGAGGAGAGAGGAGACGTGAGAGAGGTGGAGGAGAGGAGAGGTGGAGGAGGGGAGAGGTGGAGGAGGGGAA
>JAXIVH010000043.1:1921184-1926184 GCA_036785325.1 Urophycis tenuis
TGTTGACGCTAAGAATCGTTGCTCAAGAGCAGTGTTGGTGTCACGTCAGGACGCATGGCGCCCGGGATAAGCATCCTCCTCCGCACTGTGTACATGTTGACACCGTGGGCCAATCAGAGAGGAGCATAGTGCCGATGACATCGCCACTGTTCTGCAGCCGAAAGTCCAAATGTCGTGGTGTTATCAGACGCGTGTTCGACATCATCACCCTGGACAGCCGCATTCCTAAGATACAGTTAAGGGTCATTCAAGAAGTACACAGGGACACTTATCATAGACACAACAACAAAGATCCAGTAGTCACGGCAACAAAAACAGCCACGATGACACATATGAGAATATGGTGTGAGAAACCTTGTTACAAAACGGATACAAGTCACCCTTGCGGAAGACTGGATTCAAGACGGGCATCAAAAGATGTTACTTGGGATTGATCATTTATCTCACACAAGCTGTTGTCAACCTTTGCCCTTAAAACCCTCTGTGAGCTGTGGAGGGGTCAAAGTACCCCGACCCCATGCCAACACAACACAGCCCCGGCGGAGACGCTGCAGAATGCCAGGAATGCGCCGCGTGACGGCGGTGAGTCAGGTCTGCGTTCAGGACGCCCGCGGCTCCATGGTTATCTCCACCGATCAGCCGCCCAGAGCCTGTCGAGCGAGGAGCGAACCGGTCCGACCGGCCTTGACCTCGGACACATGGACGGTATGGGGGGGGGGGGGGGGGGGGGGGGGGGGGGCGTTTGGCTAAAAAAAAACACAAACAAACATGAAGGCAGTGGCTACTGGCCTTTAGGGTTCCCACTTCCCCTCGTGACCTCATTGTTGGGGTCTGAAAATGTCCCGGCCGTCTGTGTCTTTGTGCATCTGTCTCTCCCCACATGTCGTTTGAACTCCAGTGGCCCACGGTCCTTTTGAGAGTGTTTATCAGTTGTTATTTTCATTAATGTCCATGAAATGCCTGGCATCCCCAACTGTGAAAACACATAACATGCAAACAAATAACAGTGTGCATAAAATAAACGGACCCAAGATACTCACAGATAAAAGTCCACAATAAAGATAAGAAAAACACAACATGAATAAAACTCGAGTGTCCGTAGTGCAAAGAATGACTTAAGTGTGAATCGGCGTATCGACGTCCCAGAGAAGGAGAGCGCAACACAGTGCTCTTGTGGATCCATCCGGATCAATGCGGCCTCGGGGCTCTTTGAACCCTCCACTTTGTCCTGAGCGGCGCTCTCTGTTCACGACGTAAACAAGAGAGCGCGCTGTAAAGGAAGACTCCTCAGGGAGCTCCAGACGCACGCAGCCTGCAGGCCTTCACCCTGAGGACCCCGGGGTGCCCCCCTCCGCAACGGGGTGACACGTAGAACGATGTGATGTCATAACGTGACCCATTTACAGGGAAAACAGGACGGAAGATACCGTATTGATTTGGATCCAGCAATGTAATCTATACTGGAACATTGGAACACGGTGACTTCATGTTCACGTCATGTCTTTTTTTGAGAGCATTTGCTTTGTTGAATAGATGCATAATACAAGCAAGCAAGGTACGTTTTGTTTTGTGTGTGTGTGTGTGTGTGTGTGTGTGTGTGTGTGTGTGTGTGTGTGTGTGTGTGTGTTTGTGTGTGTGTGTGTGTGTGTGTGTGTGTGTGTGTGTGTGTGTGTGTGTGTGTGTGTGTGTGTGCATACCATGGGCAGGCTTCATGACATGCTGAGCTGTGTGTGTGTGTGTGTGTGTGTGTGTGTGTGTTTGTGTTCATAGTGTGGGTCACTATGTTATACGTTTGGCTATGCTAGATTAGCATGACATGTTGCCTGAGTGTGTGTCTGTGGAGGGCATGCTAACCCGCCTTTGTGACACTGAGCCGGAATACATAACCTGACCTTTGCACATGACCTTTGACCCAGACTATAGGATAGAGATATTTCCCAGTGTTAGAGGAAAGCCAACAGATCTGAATCCTAACTCTAATCTCCCAACCCTAATCCCTAAACCCAATTCACGTTATTAAATCATTCACTCTAAACCAAAATCTGTGGAAAGCAAAGAAATTACATTTGAAAAAGAAAAGGAAACATTTACAGATGAGTTAATGCACACACACACAGTCAGGGACACACACGCGCACACACACACACACACACACACACACACACACACACACACACACACACACTTCGTACCTTGCAGTCTTTTAATCACAGCCTTTTCACCCAATCTCCATTACAGTGTAAACAGATAATCCTGAAAGTGAGCGGGGGTGGTGGGGTAAAGGTGGGGTCAGAGAGGGCGGTGTAAACATGAGTTGGGGTACAGGGGGGCAGGAGACTCCAGGGGCTGGGGGGGTTTGACTCTCAGCTGAATGGTTCTGGCTCCCATCCCCAATGTCCTCAGTCTACAAGTATGTATCCATGAATAAGAGGTCCCGTGTGCGTGTGCGCGTGCGTGTTTGTTTGTGTGTGCGTGCGTGCGTGCGTGCGTGTGTGTGTGTGTGTGTGTGTGTGTGTGTGTGTGTCTCGTGTCAAACATGAACCTTAAATAACTCTGCTATGCATTCCTCACACCCCCCGTTCCCTGGCAGCGCCCGGTGGGTGGGGTGAGTGAAGATGCTTGCAATTAATTAGCTTTCTTGCTGAGACATGACAACGGACAGTTTGATTTGCAGGCACTCTGTGTCCTCAATGTGACAAGCTGTCAGGTGCGGGAGGGGCAACAAAAGAGCAAGGCGAGGGCCAACGATGGTGCGAGAGAGAGAGAGAGGGTTCTGATGGTCCTCTCACATCAGGAACAACGTTGCTACATGAGACGGAAAAAAAAAACGTGGGCAGATTTGTGGGGTCAGAAACCTTGACACCGGCGCGTGAAAAGGCGTCCGTGGCATAAAGGTTTCCTGCGGCGGGGGTCCGCGGGGGTCCGGTGGCACGCTAAAGGACATCAACAAAACAACAATGGAGGAAGGAGGTCAAGGTGACCTGGCGCCAGGCTGCAGGCCCTGCTGCCAGATGACGACCAGCCGGCTTCAGGAGTTACCAACGCTGGCGTGGAGTTAGAATGACAGCAGACCACGTGTTTAACACTTTAACTGAACATTGGACATTATAAGATAAGATAAGATAAGATGAGATTTTATTCATCCTCGAAGGGAAATACATATAATATACATATAATATGTACATAAAATAAAACAAAATACCAAAAATAAAAAAGTTTAGAAATGAAATAAATACAAAAATGCAGTGTGCCAAGCATCATTATGGCAATTATTATGTGTAATAATCAGCACTGTTTTATTCGTGGTAGACTTGCTGGTTGTTGATGTGCAGCAATGTGGCGGGTCCTTGGAGGTGCTAATTGAATATATGCGGGCCCTCCTGGGATGCTTTCCTGGATCGAGGCGCATAAGGAAGGGCTTCTTCATCAGGGCTCAGCGGCCGCAAAAACACTGATCGACTTTATTCATTATTTGTTTTTCCAAATTCTTTAGCATCGCTAATTCTTCACAACCATCGCCCTCTGCTTCCGTCTTGGTGTGGCACTGAGACTCAAAAATAGTAAGAAAATGTGCGATAAGGCGGCGCATGCATACAGAGTGGATCCCAGTGCCCAGTGAATCCAAATGGAGGAAGGTTGCAAACAAATTTGTTGAAAATTTGAATTTTCCTAATTCACCAATTTCTCAAACCGCTCTTTAAACACAGACTGGCCAAGGACAGTCTGACAATCAGCTGTTGACGTTGGAGCTTTTGAACGTTTCAGCTACAGAAGCTTGCGTTGGATTGGTGCCCCCATGTCATTGGGGCTTTTGAGCCTGATGAAGCCCTTCCTTATGCACCTCGTTCAGGAAAACATCCCAGGAGGGCCAGTGTATATCCAATTACCACCTCCCAAGGGCCCGCCGACATTTCTGCAGATTAACAACTGCCCAATGCAGGTCTGGCGCGAAGTGCAGACAGTGTCATCAAGGCAAGCTGAAATCTTCTCCTGGATTTCCTCTGCAGGGATGTCAACGGCCGCCCGGGGAGGTGCAAAGTCAAACAGTGCCAATGGATGGAGTTGCACCTCCTCCGAGGAGTCTGCTCAAGAGCCTCGGGGGAAACCAGGCATCTGCTGAGGGAGTGTGGGTGTGGATTGCAGTTGAAGTTGGAGAGGAGAACCACTCCTCCACAGCAAGAAGCCTTGATCAGGTCATCCACCACAATCCACCACCCTTACCTTGACCCTTAAACCTGCACTACTGAGAGACAACCCTGACCCTAAACCTAACCCTAAGGCCTACACTGCAGATAACCCCATAACCATACCACCTGCACTGTAGAGAGAACTCTCTAACCCTAACACCTGCACTGTAGAGAGAACTCTCTAACCCTAACACCTACACTGTAGAGAGAACTCTCTAACCCTAACGCCTGCACTGTAGAGAGAACTCTCTAACCCTAACACCTACACTGTAGAGAAGACTCTCTAACCCTAACACCTACACTGTAGAGAGAACTCTCTAACCCTAACACCTACACTGTAGAGAGAACTCTCTAACCCTAACACCTACACTGTAGAGAAGACTCTCTAACCCTAACACCTACACTGTAGAGAGAACTCTCTAACCCTAACACCTACACTGTGGAGATAACTCCTTAACACCTGCATTGCAGAGAAGACTCTCTAACCCTAACACCTACACCGTAGAGAAGACTCTCTAACCCTAACACCTACTGTGTAGAGAGGACTCCTTAACACCTACACTCCAGAGAGGCCATATTATGTTGGATTATGTTAGAGAACAATAACTCCAACTAAATCGAAATCGACATATCTAAGGCACGTGGTTATGTACTGCCTGCACAGACCTACCCTAACACAGTACAGTGCACAATAGTACCCACAGTACACCCCGTAATGCAACCGAGAGTACACCCCACAGTTTACACCCCAAAGTCCCAAATAATGGGAAAGCCTAGAATTTGACAGCATCAACTCAGAAATGTTGAAGCACA
>JAXIVH010000043.1:1968173-1983173 GCA_036785325.1 Urophycis tenuis
TCTGGGCCACGTGTCCACCACCCTTCACTCGGACTCTGATGTCCACGCCAGCAAAACGCTCCTTGCCCAGCAACAGCAGAGGCTCCAGGAGCTGCAGGAAAAGAGCCATGTCAGAAATGGATGGTTGTTTAGGTCATCTGGGGGAGGACACTAGCGCAGTGGTGTTTGACTCCCAGCCAAAGGTACAGCTGATGCCCAATATCCCCAGTCTACAGTGATCAGTGATCCTTGAGAAATGCCCATAGCCCATTCATGGTCCTTTTGGATGCAGCCATCTGATAAATGGCTGACCACCTTAACTGCAGGCAAGGTTTGCATTAAGAGTTCGGTGCAATTCATCATGCAGTGCTCCATTCATGAAAACAATCGTATGTGTGTATGTGTATGTGTCGTATGTGAATGCATTTAATGGCGATAAACTCCCAAATATTGCATCTCTACAGACAGCTTGGGTTCCCTCTTTATATCGACATGCCTCTGGTTTCACGACAATATATGTTTGTCGTGTATCGACAACTTTCTGTTATGGCGTCTGAAGCGCTAGGTCACTTCAGAACACTTTGAAAGATTTTGCACCTAACAGACATGACAGAAAGTGGCCGCGTCGTTGCAAATGTTGTAGGACAGGATTGGAAGAGTATATTTATTTGCAGATTGAACAAAAAACATTTAAGGCAGAAGAAAAGCAGTCGAATGCAATAGCAGTATTACATAGCATTGCAGAGGCAGTTTCAAAAGACACATCATGTAGAGTCTACGTGTTAAAGATTAAACTATGGTTCTCCAGCCAATCTACACAGTTGACAGTCCTCTCATCACAATAACCGAACTAGTGGCCTGAGCCACTACCGATAACGGGCGCCTAGCACGTCTGCAACGAAACAAAAACCATATTGAACGCATAATCAATCGATTTTAGTGAAGATCAATTTTGACGCTGTCAATTTCTCTTTTGGCGGTGAGGATTTTTTTTTTGTTGCAGCCCACGTGATGTTGAATGAAGGAAGCCCTGCCTTACCTTGTACTGTAGAGTCGCCGGTTCGATCATCTCCAGGGGTCTGCCGTTCACCTTGATCAGACCATTGCCCCTCTTACAATGGGCAACTGCGGTGGCAGTTTTCTGTAAGAGACGGAATGATTGTGTCAATTCATTAGCGAAATAAATAACCAAGTAGGAGACTCGGACACGTGGAGCTAAGAGGGTCTATTTTGAAAATGAAATTGTCATTTTCAAAACAAATAAGGCCATCGTCAACAGTACATAAACAGTAACATTAGTGATACATGTACGGACTTGGGCCTATGCTGTATGACAATAAAATGCAACGTTTAGCGTTCACAGGCTTGTTAGCTTCAGGCTTGCTAGCTTCACGGGGCGCCCCGTGCTGCCGATGGATTTAGACTAATTTGTTAGCCACTTGCGTGGCTAAACTTGCCCAAAATTGACCCCAATCTGACAATTTCCAAACAAATAAGGCCATCGTCAACAATACAATACATAAACAGTACCATTAGTGATAAATGTACAGACTATATGTATGCTGTATGACAATAAAACGCAACGTTTAGCGTTCACAGGCCTGTTGGCTTCAGGCTCACATGGCTTCAAGATCCGCGGACGGGGCGCCCCGTCCGCGGATCACATGCCTTCGGGATCCGCGGACGGGGCGCCCCGTCCGCGGACCACATGGCTTCAAGATCCGCGGACGGGGCGCCCCGTCCGCGGATCACATGGCCTCGGGATCCGCGGACGGGGGGCCCCGTCCGGGATCCATGGCTTCAAGATCCGCGGACGGGGCGCCCCGTCCGCGGATTCGTGCATTTACTCACTTTGCGTCCAAAGACCTGCACCGATTGAAGAGGACCTTTGGGTGGCATCTTTCTAGAACATGAAAGGTAAAAAATATGTGTTTAGAAAATCGGAAACACTTATATTTACTCATATATGGGTGTACCTATGGAAGAACATACCGTCTTGAGTTAGAGTGCCGTACAGAGAGACAGAACGGGGTTTCACAAGCCGGACATCAGGGACTTTTCACGACAGTTAGAGCGTGGCCTTGTTTACGACACTTCATTTAACCCAGCCTCCATTTTAAATTCACATTGGAAGTATACAATTTTAAATAATTATAATTAGAATTAAATATATATATAATTATGATTATAATAATGTGTAAAAATGATATTGGGAGACTACAGTGAGTGCTGAATGAAATCAACGAGGTGTTAGAAAGAAAAATATATATATTTTTAATATTCAGTTGTCGACAAGTGAACAGGCACAGTTCAATAGAGAGCAATACACTTGATACAGCTTTAGCCTTGAGACAACCAGAGGCCCCAGATCTTCATGAACCAAACAGCTCAGGGCATGGGGTCGAGGCCTGCATCATGCAATTGAACTAGTGGCATGCCACGTTCACAATGGAATTGAGGAGTGTTGGTCAAATGTGAGCCCCACCACTGGGGCTGTACCCAGGTATTCACACATAGAGAAGAACAAGTATATAAATCATGCATAAAATATAGAGAACAACAGGTACACAAATCAGATAACTTGCATGTAGTATAAGTGCTCAAAAGTATGAGTGCTCACAAGAATGATAAGCAAAAAAAAGGCCTGTGGATTCATTTTCCATCCCAATATATATGAAATATACAATATATAAAGCACCAAAATATAGTGACAGAAATGACAAAACAGGCAAAATCAGTACTAAGTGGTTGTCTGTTTGCCAGCAGGTTGACATCCTATAAACTAATGATGAAAAAATGACCACTCTTCGAATAACGTAATGTTGAGTAACCATGAAGCACCCCATCCCATCATCCTATCTATTTAAAAAATGAATACGATCAACGTATGAACGCCGTGGACAGTAAACATGAAGAGACGAAATACCATCCAAACAATTGTTACAAAAAGTCACCAACAGGTGTAGCTGTCTCCGGCCTGGCGTGGCATCAAGGTTTGTACGCTGCAGTGTTGCCTCTCCAACTATTATTAGCCTTCCTAATGTTTATTTTTACTTTGATGTATTTTCATTTGTTGCTTTATTTTCAATTATAATTGTACTCATTATTTATGTATTTGTTATGGGGCGGGTCATTTAGGATTAAACATGTCATACAGCCTACTTCTTAACAACACTGTTGGGTAAATCGCCTGCGACCTGGGGGGTGTAGGCCTACTACGAACCTCGATCAGTGGGTTAGCGAGGTATGTTGCGCTCAAAGCCTGGGTTAGCTGTCATTCGAAAGTCGCTCTCTTTTATCGGCGCTATATCACCATGGTAACTTATGCTCGCAACCAAACCAAGGGAGGAGGTTTTCAGCTAATAACTTTCCGATTAGATCGGCTACTTAAAGCTGAGCGCCGCCTCATAGTCAGGGTGTTTCGCTGAGTTTTTTTTTCTTATTTGCTACAGGTAATCAACATCAGATGAAAGGTTAGAGCCTAGCCTATTGCAAATCATAGGCTACATTCACCTGAAATTATTGCAATTTACCATATTGAATATTTTTTTTTTTTTAGAATAGAATAGAATAGAATAGAATAGAATAGAATAGAATAGAATAGAATAGAAAATCATAGGCTACATTCACCTGAAATTATTTAAAAGTATGCTTTAAACTTCCATCCATCCATCCATCCATCCATTATCGTGACCGCTTATCCTCTACGAGGGTCGCGGGGGGGCTGGAGCCAATCCCAGCTGCAACGGGCGAGAGGCGGGGTACACCCTGGACAGGTCGCCAGCCTATCACAGGGCTGCTTTAAACTTACCACATTGAATTATGTTTTTTTTTTAGAATATAACATAATAGAATAGAATAAAATACTCTTTTTTGTGCTTATTTCTTACTTGTACCCATGTTCGGACGGTCGTGCTAGCACCCAATCTAGATGTAATGGGGTAAGAGGCATGATGATGGACAGGCAAGATATGAACACCGGTCGCTGGTATGCAGTTCACATAATCCACCACACCACCGTCACCACTACCTTCTGGCACATGCGATACTTTTTACATATAGGATGTATTTGAAATGAATTGGAGGTTGCTTTTGCATTTTACAATCATGTGACCTGAACGCGCTGCGTTCAGGTCGCAGTCTCCCCTGGAGGCGTGGGTTCGAATCCTATCTCTGACAAGTAATTTGCATGCACTATTGCTCCGTATATATTGTACATTGTATATATTTATAGTTATTTTACTTATATTTTTAATATTGTTTTTCTCTTGCACCAATTGCACCAAGTCAAATTCCTTGTAGGTGCAAACCTACTTGGCAATAAACTTGTTTCTGATTCTGATTAATGGCAAACAATTCTGCATTTGCCATAGTTATTTTTAGACAATTAGGCTATGCAGAATCGTTTCACTTATGCACAGAATCTGCTATTTTTTGCGTTCCCGTAAAAGGGGCGTAACCCAACGTTATTCACCATGACGCAATGATCCGACTAGGGCCCAATCTCAATTCTCTATCTTACCCGGCCCAATCTCAATTCTCTATCTTACCCCTTCCCCTTCCCCTTGGCCCTTCCCCTTCCCCTTCCCCTTGGCCCTTGAAACAGAGGGGTAAGGGCTACATGCCCCTATGAATTGAGACAACACTCGTTACGGTTACGTCATCATACATTGACGACAAAATATTGACAATTTGTTATAGGCCTACACACTGCATGGTGTTTTGTATCTTTTTCAGTTAATATGGTTTTGAATTTCATTGATGTTCAGAAACAATGCCTTTGTTAACCAACATGTCTTTATTTACAATTATGAATGGCTACAACATTGAACGCATGACTCACTCCCACATTTGCTTTGAAGCGTATTTTGATTTAGCGTATTTTGATTTCGGACATTTCTGCTCGTTTTCGTGTCGAAAACGTATCCGCTGCCGGGTTTCCTCCGGCGTTCCGGTGTGAAAAAGGACGATATATGTAAAGCACGTATCGATTTGTCTCTAATTGTCTACACTGTTATCAAACGGAATTCGCTGCTAATTGTGTTAAGTAAACTAGACATGCATGGAGTTCATTGCTAGTCAGAGAAATTTAACTTTGTGCACTCAGCAATGTAACGTTCGCATACCGATTTTCGAAAAAGTTTCGATTAAGAATATGGTTTCAAATATATAGGTACAGGACTGTTTAGAGCACAAAACAACACTTTCGTAAATTTTAAATCAATTATTTCAGCCGAAAATACTTACATTTATGTGACTCTCGTTGAGATCTGACCGCGATTGTTGCCGGTTGCGCATTGTAATGGGTACCCCTTGGTTTCAAGTAAGCTCCCGATCTCACTTGGTTTCAAGGGGTGTATACTCCTTCCCCTTAGCCCTTCCCCTCGGTCGAAAAGAGAATTGAGACAGCCCTTGGTCTCACGTGAACGCGCAAAACCAAGGGGAAGGGGTAAGGGGAAGGGCTAAGATAGAGAATTGAGATTCAGCCTAGATCCGACGGAGCGAAAAGGGGCTATGGCTGAATCTCAATTCTCTATCTTAGCACACACACACGTCATCATACGTCGATGCGGAAGCATAAGCGAAGCATATTATGGCATGCCGTTCAGGAAATTAATCTTTGAATATATTGAATGAAACTTTGAATATATGGAGTGAACCTTGAATATATTGAATGGAACTTTGAATATATGGAGTGAACCTTGAATATATTGAATGAAACTTGAATATATGGAGTAAACCTTGAATATATTGAATGAAACTTGAATATATGGAGTAAACCTTGAATATGTTGAATTAAACTTTGAATATATGGAATGAAACTGAATATATGGAAAGAACCTTGAATATATTGACTGAAACTTGAATATATGGAGTGAACCTTTGAATATATTGAATGAAACTTTGAATATATGGAGTGAACCTTTGTGGGGCACTCCTGTGAGGTTGAAGGCATGCTCAGTTTGGCCCGATAAGCAGCTGCCTGGCCCGTTGTAGTTGGTCTGCCACGGTTAAAAAGGGAGCAAATTTCTTCGTCAGAAGAACGGGCAGGATATCAGGAGGATTTTAGCACGCATTCGCCAGTGTGTTTATCATGTCCTCATTGTTTAAAATTGCTGCAACGAGATTGCGAGCGGCCTGACTCATTGTCACTCAGTTATAGCTGCAGCATCCACAAGTTACCCAAGATGGCTGCAGGCACTGCTGTGAAGTCTGACGTCAGTCAAGTTTCATTCAATATATTCAAAGGTTCACTCCATATATTCAAAGTTTCATTCATTATATTCAAAGGTTCATTCAATATATTCAAGGTTCACTCCATATATTCAAAGTTTCATTCCAATGCTTCAATACGAAGCATTTATCAAGATGTGTTTACACCGTGGCGGTGTTTACGAGTGGAAACCGGAAAAGCGATCTCCAGCCAATGTAGTTCGCGGACCAATCACAGCCAAAGCCGCTGCGTTGGGATATTACGTCGCCTCGACGCACGTCAAGGACGTAAAGGGTCCGTAAAGGGTCCGCATCGACGCGGAAGCATAAACGAAGCATACCCCTCATACCTCATCATAGCCCATAACCCAGCCTTCACTGCTCCCCGAGCGCCGCCGTTTTTGCTTCCGCGTCGACGCTACGCTAACGTAACGTTAACGTAAAGGCTGGGTAATGTTAATGTTAAACCATTGTTAAACCAGCCTTAACATTTGACGACAAAATGAATGACTCAAAAACAGTAGCACTTACTTTAATTCAGAATGTAATTTCAGAAATATATCTCAAAGGCGAGTATACGAGCGAATCAAACGTTATCGCTAGGAGCACGAAGTGGAGCCTGTGGTGATATCGGTAGTTCCACTTCTTACCACAAGGTGTCAGTACCGGTTCTATTACTATGAGTGATTACTGTCATATAGAGCAGATTTAGTACTGAGATCGTACAGTGAAGGCGCATGTAAGATGCTCCGTTATTTACAATAAATGACAAGTGCTAAACACGGATTCTTTAATGAAATGAAGAACAAAACATGGTACCAGGAGTGAACAACGTAAAGTGAGTGAGTTTCGGTTTTGGAAAGTGGACTGTAACCAAGATATTCGACGATGGAGTTGAGAGAGTTGATGAAACCTCCGGCACACCTGAAGCTAACGGGGAACGTCGGCAGCAATTGGCGCACTTTTCAGCAGCAGTTTCGGCTCTACATCGAGGCATTGGGGCTGGACAACAAACCGGATGCAAGAAAGGTAGCGTTATTACTCACTGTAGCTGGGCCACAAGCCATCGAAGTGTACAATACCTTCGTATATGGAGAGGAGGAAGACCAAACCAAGTTTGATACTGTGCTAGCCAAATTCGAAGCTCCTTGCTCTCCTAAGAAAAACGAGACATACGAGAGATATGTATTCCGTTCAAGGCTACAACAGCCAGGAGAAAGTTTTGACAACTTCGTCACGGACCTGAAAATAAAAGCACAGTCATGTAACTTTGGCACTCTCAAGAATTCCATGATAAGGGATCAAATTGTGGTTGGAATTGATGATAAGAAGGTTAGGGAAAGACTGCTAAGGGAGACTGAACTAAAGCTAGACGCAGCAGTGAAGATTGCCCAAGCTAGCGAGCTTAGCAAAAAGCATGTGCGATCGTTCAGTGAAGCAGCACCTAGCAATGCAAACCTGCGAGAAACAGCAGAGGTTGGCGCCATATCGAAGCACCACAATGTACGTCACGGAAATTCTAGCGGGCAGAAAACAGGACAGTTTCAGTGCAAACGGTGCGGCACACAGCATAAGCCCAGAGAATGCCCTGCTTTCGGCAAGCAATGCAGCAATTGCCAGGGCAAGAATCACTTCGCCAAACAGTGTTTTTCAAAACGAAAAGACAAACAGAGAGGAAGATCTGTGAATGTCGTGGAAGACACAGAATTAGGTGAAACATTCTTTATTGATATGGTGAACTGTGAAGATGAACCAAAAGCACAGATAAATGCAGTTAAATCAGACAAATGGATAGCACCACTGCAAATTAATGGGACTGTAGTTACACTGAAGCTAGATACAGGTGCTAAAGCAAACTTGATCAGCATGTCAGATGTGAAGGCAATGAGAGAAAAACCAAAAATACAGAAGAAAACACTCGCACTAAAAGACTACAATGGACAGAGCATTGAGTGCTTAGGCACATGTAAGCTGAAAGTCATAGTCAAGGATAAAGTGCATCACCTGCTCTTCTCAGTTTTTCCTGAAGGACTCGATTCACTGCTAGGAGACAAAGCGTGTGAAAACCTGGAGCTCGTGAAAAGAGTGTACCGGATCAACTCCAGCATGACTGACTCACCTGACTCCGACCTGATGACCTGACCTGATGCACATACAAAATTCAGCTGAAAGACAACGCACAGCCAGTTGTTCATGCCGCAAGAAGAGTTCCACTGGCACTCAGAGACAGCTTGAAAAAAGAGCTGGAGCGGATGACGGCGCTTGGAGTGATAAAGAAGATCGAAGAACCGACGGAGTGGGTCAACTCCATGGTCTGCGTAAAGAAAAAAAGTGGAGAGCTGAGGATATGCATGGATCCAAAAGACCTCAACGAAAACATCAAGCGTGAACACTACCAAATACCCAAGCGGGAGGAGATCACCAGTGAGATGGCAGGAGCCAGATACTTTTCCAAACTTGATGCGTCACAAGGTTTTTGGCAATTGAGGCTGGATGAGAGTAGCACCAAGATGTGTACGTTCAATACACCCTTTGGACGATACTGTTTTCAGAGGCTACCCTTTGGAATCATATCCGCCTCTGAAATCTTTCATAGGGCAATGGAGCACATCATCGAAGGCCTGGATGGAGTAAGAGCCTATGTAGATGACATAATTATATTGGGGTCCACAATCCAGCAGCACAATCAGAGACTGACCAATGTGCTAGAGCGAATACAAAAAAATGGATTAAAGCTCAACAAAAACAAATGCCAGTTTGCTGCTCAAGAGATCGTGTTCCTCGGAGACAAGCTCTCAGCTCAGGGCATACAGCCAGATGAAGAAAAGATAAACGCCATACTGAAAATGCCAAGACCCACAGACAAACCAGGTGTCCTACGCGTCATGGGAATGGTAAACTTCATTGGGAAATTCATACCCAATCTCTCAGTGAAAACAACTTACCTGCGTGAGCTCCTCCACAAAGAAAACAACTTCAACTGGACAGCTAACCATGAGCGCGAGTGGCAAACGCTCAAAAATGCCCTCACTGCCACACCCGTGCTGACATTCTTCGACCCAACCAAAAGAATCAAGGTGTCTACAGATGCTTCGAGAGATGGAATCGGTGCAGTACTACTACAAGCCGAAGGTGAGCACTGGAAACCTGTTGCATATGCGTCTAGGTCAATGACAGAGACTGAGTGCAGATATGCACAAATTGAGAAAGAATGTCTCGGATTAGTGTTTGGCCTTGAAAAGTACCCACCTTCACAGTTGAGACTGACCATCGTCCACTCGTTGCAATAATGAAAAAGAACCTGAATGAAATGTCACCGCGGATACAGCGCATGATGATGAAGATGCAGAGGTATGACATTGAACTCATCTACACACCAGGCAAACACCTCATTCTCGCCGACGCACTGTCTAGAGCTACTGTCAAGGGTTGTGCGAGCACGACTGAAGAAGATGTCCAGGTGCACGTCAACACGGTGTCCGCAGCGCTTCCTGTGTCCGACGCCAAGACCCGGCAGATCATCGACGAGACAGCGAAAGATCCAGAGCTGCAGCGCGTGATGGAGAACATGCGGAATGGATGGGCTGCAGGATCCTGTCCACAGTTCTTCGACGTCAGAGGTGAGCTGAGTGTAGTGAATGGACTTTTGCTAAAGCAAAACAGAATAGTCATTCCACGCACACTTAGACAAGAAATACTGCAGAGAATACATGAAGGACACTTAGGTGTTGAAAAATGTAAAAGAAGGGCAAGAGACACAGTATATTGGCCAGGACTTAACAAAGACATTAACAACATGGCAGGCAAATGCGAGACATGCCTCAAATACAGAAACAAACAAACAAAAGAGCCAATGACTGTAGCTGATGTGACAACAACACCTTGGCACAAAGTAGGAAAGGACTTGTTCCACCTGAAAGGAAAGGACTACTTAGTAGTAATTGACTATTTCTCAAATTACCCTGAGATGGCATTACTCTCAAGTACAACATCCAACTGTGTCATTACACATGCCAAGTCCATCTTCGCCAGACATGGCATTCCGCATACAGTAATGAGTGACAATGGACCATGCTTCAATAGCAAAGAGTGGCAAGACTTCTCAAAGGTCTATGATTTCAAGCATGTCACATCTAGCCCACTGTATGCACAGTCCAATGGCAAAGCGGAGAAAGGCGTTCACATCCTGAAGCAGCTATTGAAAAAGGCTGCAGACAGTGCTTCCGATCCTTACCTGGCTCTACTGAGCTACAGAGCATCACCTCTGAAATGCGGACTGTCACCTGCTGAGCTGCTGATGAATAGAAAGCTCAGAACAACGCTTCCAAGCTGTGCAAAGCAAAAGAAACGCCCAAAGCTGGAACGAAAGCTGAAACATCAGAAAATGAAACAAAAGACTTTCTATGACAGAACAGCAAAGCCGCTTCCACCACTGTCCAGGGACGACGCAGTCAGGATTGAAAGTCCTGAAGGATGGACGACGAAAGCCACTGTTCTTCAAGAGGTCGCCCCACAGTCCTACACTGTGAAAACACCAGAAGGACAGATCATCAGGCGAAACCGGCGCAGTCTCCTGAAAACACCAGCGACACCAGAGACTGTTCCAGACCAAGAGCTCAGTCAAACCCAAGCTGAGTCTGAGTCAATCTCTACACATAATGCACACTGCAACACAGACACACACACTGATAATCTAACCAATACTTCTCTTCCAGGTGAAATGCTGATAAGAAGATCCGCAAGAAATATCAAGAAACCTGAGAGACTTGACCTGTAAAAAAAAAAAAAAAAAGGAAATGAGTTAATGATACTTACCTTACAGGGAAAAAGGACAAGAAAAGAAAAGTTGATGAGTTAATGTGTTGTGTTATGGCATTAATGTTTAAGTTTAGTTACAGTAAGTAATTTGCCATTGTGTCTTACAGTAACTACCAAGAATGAGTTATGATGTTTGTTGCTACTACTTATAATGAGATAAGTTGTCCATGCAGTTTAATTGAAAAATTGTCTAAGGTAAATACTGACACTTGTGATGTGTTTAGTTTTTCATGCTCAGAGAAAGGGGGATGTGGTGATATCGGTAGTTCCACTTCTTACCACAAGTACCGGTTCTATTACTATGAGTGATTACTGTCATATAGAGCAGATTTAGTACTGAGATCGTACAGCGAAGTCGCATGTAAGATGCTCCGCTATTTACAATAAATGACAAGTGCTAAACACGGATTCTTTAATGAAATGAAGAACAAAACAGAGCCGACGATAAGGTTCACACAGTTGCGTGTTACCCAGCTGGAAAGGTAGCCTAATTATTAGTAGTCCTCGAGCTGTGGTCACTGGTCAACCAGCTGTGAGCCATTGAAAGCCTATTATATTTTTACTTTTTTTAATCGTTTGTATCTCAAAAATTATAAAGTTTACAAATATGAAAATATAGTATCACACCTAGGCTCAACAAGAACATTGTCATGACGTTTGAATTGTATCATATGATCCAGTATGAAGAGCTGAATTAATTTCACGTTTTGGTGGGAAGAATAAGAAAAAATAGGATAACAGGATTGTGCATTTCTATGCACAATAATAATAAGAAGTAGCCTTTGCAAGAGAACAGTGTAATAAATGGTCCCTGGAGGAAAAGAGCGTGTACGCCATCAGCGGGTACAAGTGGATATCTGCAGGTTGATGGATGTCCCTCTAGGTGTCGCTGCTGGCCTACCCAGCTCATCCGTGGCTTTGAGAACCATGATAAACTGTTTGAACATTACATGTATCGAAATAGTACTCACAGTTTACAGTGTATAGCCATTTGGTTTTTAAGTACTTCGTATACTACTGTTATCATATTGTAGTTATTGTAGTTGTAGTTATATGGTGGCTGCATATGGACTGTCGGGGGTGGCTCCAACAAAGGTGGAGGGAAGAGAAATGCGACAGTCTTCAAAGTGCACAGCGAAATACCAATTTTGTTCAATACCACCCTCTAGCGTCGTTAAACGCTCATAATGACTTCACGTTTGTATTGTACAAGTATTTAAAGCATAACAAGACCTATATTACAACTTTGCCATCATGGAATGATACATTGCCACTGTCTGATAGACCAATAATCATATATTATATTTCAGAAGAGCATCATTATGTCACGTAGATGTCATCTTAACTTTATTGTTTTGACATTAAGTAGTAGTGTTGTGGTTTGGATTTTCATATGCGTCAAGCGAAACAGGTTTGTAACTTGGTGATGCATATAATAATCATGGGGCTACACAAGAGACATTTATGTGTTCTGCTTTATGGTGAGTGGGAAGCTGGGGACTGTTCAAGGGTAGGAGCTCAGAGAGGAAGTACATCTTTGTAAAAAAGAACTGCCACCCTGTACAGTACAGTACTTCAGTCTCTCTCTCCCTCTCTCTTGCTCTCGCTCTCACTCTCACTCACAACACACACACACACACACACACACACACACACACACACACACACACACACACACACACACACACACACACACACACACACATATACACACTACACACACTCAGACATACACATACACACACACACACATGCATGCATAGAAAAAAAACAAGAACACCAACTTTGAAGTGGCCACAAAGTTTCTCTCAGATTGTGGCAAACATGGCATCACCAGACCACTTTTTGAACATTATTTCATAATACTCGCAAAATCACACACACAACTCTCTCTCTCTCTCTCTTGCTCTCTTGCTCTCTTGCTCTCTCTCTCTCTCTTGCTCTCTCTCTCTCTCTCTCTCTCTCTCTCTCTCTCTCTCTCTCTCTCTCTCTCTCTCTCTCTCTCTCTCTCTCTCTCACACACACACACACACACACACACACACACACACACACACACACACACACACACACACACACCAGACCAGCAGACAGACAGTGGAGGAAGTGCTGTCCTGGGCTGTGCGACAAGTGGTCAGATATACACATTTAACCTTTAATGTTTGTGTGGAGGCGGCACGGTGGTGCAGTGGTTAGCACTGTCGCCTCACAGCAAGAGGGTTCTGGGTTCGAATCCACCTGGGACCCGGGACCTTTCTGTGTGGAGTTTGCATGTTCTCCCCGTGCTTGCGTGGGTTCTCTCGCGGGGTACTCCGGCTTCCTCCCACAGACCAAAAACATGCAGGTTGGGGATTAGGTTAATTGGTGTCTCTAAATTGACCATAGGTGTGTATGTGAGTGTGAATGGTTGTTTGTCTATATATGTTAGCCATATATGCCATATATCTATATATGTTATGCTAGCCCTGTGATAGGCTGGCGACCTGTCCAGGGTGTACCCCGCCTCTCGCCCGTTGCAGCTGGGATTGGCTCCAGCCCCCCCGCGACCCTCGTAGAGGATAAGCGGTTACGACAATGGATGCATGGATGGATGTTTGTGTGGAGGGTCTCTTCTCTCCCCCTCTCCCCCTCTGTCCCCTTTCTCCCCTCCTCATCATCTAAAAAGGAAACACATTAAGGATGCTGAGTCTGTGATTTGACAGCAGCCGATTTTAGATGTGCCAAATGAGCCCCATCTGCACCCAGGTAAAGGCTGCAGTCTGCCATATTGTCTGGGAACTGGAGGTGTAATATTCCTTCTTTTCAGAGAAGCCACCACTGGGGTAGGTGTGAACATGTGATGTGACATGAAGCACGAAGTTGGGCGTAAAACAGAGACAAACATAATAATAATAATAATAATAATAATAATTAATTTTATTTGCGCTTTTCAAAGACCCAAAGTCGCTTACACAATGAAACAAAGAACAAAGAAAGATGACAGTACCGCATATACTGTGTAGACATATGCGTCTGAAAAACATTTAGCCCCGTGACACCAGTGTCAGTTTCAAAACAACAAGGGCGGGAGAGCAAGAGACACGCTGGTCTGATGCACTGCACAATTCTGGGTCTCTTCAATCATGAATGCAGTTGCTATGGTTTTGCTATGGTTTGTGCCGTGCGCGGAAGAAGTGATGAAGTGACTGCTGTGATCAGCTGTTTCCTGGTTTTAAAACTGTGTAACAGCGCACGTTATCGACACCTCCGCCCGTCTCACGCACGCGACATCGACGGCTTGGATGTACACAGCAATGGAGGTCTGGCCAAACGTGTGCCCTCCTAGGCGTGATATTGCCGGGCCAAAATGGACCCCGCAATTTACCGCGATCTGTCTCAACGCTCGGACCTAGCCGCAAAAAAGACTTGCTGCCCTGTATAACGACGCCTAGCGTCAGTGGCTCTGCTCCCCCAACTGTCAGACCACCCCTCACTCTGTCCAGGCCTCGGGGGCCGTTCAGCGCACACTGCCCTCCCCTGCAGCTCGGAGGCACCACGGGGGGCCAGGTTTGGACACTGAACAAGTGTCAAGGTTTCTTTTAACCCCTGCCTTAAATACAATGAAACATTAGGATTTCAAAATAAATTCAACCACCATCCCCCCCCCCCCCCCCCCCCCCCCGCGAAAAGACAGTGGAGGCATTGCGACAAGAAGAAGGGGAAGAGGAGGAGGAGGAGGAAGGGAGGTATCACCATGTGGTCTCCTGGGTAATGAGACAGCACCATAGATGGGCATTTCCTCTCCTCCATGGAACTTATGGAAACATATCACCTGGTGCCGTGACCCCTGACCCTCGCCTTGTCACAGTAGTGTGAGCCGATAGTGTGAAACGATACGTGAGAGTTACAGAGAGGAGGAGGAGGAGGAGGAGGAGACAGAGGAGGAGCACAGTCTATGGTCGTCCGCAGTGTCTCACTTGACCATAATAGGCCTTGGTGGTAGTTAAAAAA